>VWYP01023933.1:383295-518810 GCA_013400435.1 Pycnonotus jocosus
GACGCGGAAGTGCCGCGCGGGACACGCACCGGCCGGTCAGGGCTCTGCGCTCGGACACTCCGCGAGCAGCGGCGAGACTGCGCTGTGCTCTGCCCGGCTCTGCCGCGGCACGGCTGGCACCGGCCGGGCTGCCCTAGGGCTGGCTCGGCCCGCGGCGGCTGTGAGCAGCACGGAGCGTTAAGGCGTCCGAGCTCCCTTCGCTTCCGGACTGCGCCGTTCTCCCCGGTGTCCTTCCGCCGGGGCTCCGGCCTGAGCCGCCGCGCTGCTCGCTCTGCGCTGCTGCCCCCCGTGCGGGTAAGGACCCTGGCGGGCCCGTGTGCCAGACCGCTCCTCGCCGCTGCTCCGGGCAGGAACTCGGGTGTCTCCATGGGCTTCTCTTTCCCTATAAGCGAGCGGCCGAATGGACGGCAGCGGTTCCTCAGCTGGTTAATGACTATAGGCACGGCAGCGGACTGTATCTGCTTGGGTTTGTTTACTCTCCGCTCCGGCCCTGCTCTTTGTGGTGTCCCCAGTGCAGGTCTGGCGGCTCGCAGCACCAAGCGGCGCTTCTTTCCAGACCCTCATCAGTTCCCAATTACAGAGTTTGTTTTAACAAATTTTGGGTATATGGCTTTTTTTTCCCACCACGACTCTCAGTATCTCGGTAATTGACTTTCTGCCAAGCATATCTGCAAGGTCGGCTCTTTAATCTATTTGAAAAGCACGCTTTTAGATCCCTCTCTCCTTGTGCCTGTAGCTGCCCCGCACTCCCCTGGCTGGGCGCAGCTCTGCCGCGCCGCGGTGAAATCGGCCGGGACAGCGTGCTGTTGTATGCTGTTCACGTGCACAACATACACAATCGTTTTGCATTGACAAGAGATCTGTGTTTACTTTCATTTCCGTGTTAGATATGCAAGATGCCTTTAACTGTCTTGGCTCGAAGCGTCTGAGAGGAACTGGAGCTCAAGATGAGAACCAACAAGGTGTACAAGCTCGTTATACATAAGAAGGGGTTTGGAGGCAGTGGTCAGTATCTCCTTGCTCATAACAGTGAGACCAGCACTCACTTAATTGAAAGCAATTGTTTTATTGATTGTTTTAATAAAAGAGTGAAGATGGAACTTGGATGTAACAAGCAGTGTTGCCAGCCAGAGTTTGGAAAGCTCTTTACAATAAAAGGATACAGCAAGATAAATTAACATTTATTGGAAGAGACCAAGAGTGTATCTAAAAATAAAATTGCTTTATTTTTCCTTCCTCCCCTTTTGTTGCAACACTTTTCTCTTAATCTGGTGTTCCAGTCATTTTAATGAGTGACATATATGTCAGTGACTTATGACTGCACACAGATGTGTTTCTGAGCACTAATAACAGTGTCACTAATTGGATTGCTCCCTGCTGCCAGACTTACAGCACGTTGATAAATCTTGTTGAGATTCTATAGCTGTCTACTTCCTGCTGGTGTTTGTTGTATGAAAAGTACAGAAGATGATTTTGGTTGCTTAAATAAGGCACAGTCTTTTGGTGAACACTTAAGTTTGTGGAAATTCTGTAATTTGAGTTGTTTGTGCCTGCAAGAGTGGCTGATCTGAAGTGGCTGGGTAGGGACCCTGTCATGTGGTGAACACAAAGCATTTTGCTGGTGTGTTCATCTTGGTTTGGTGTATTTGTGCATGCTGAGCTATTGTATGCAAACATGCAAGTGTCTGTGTTTAGTATATCTCCATTCACTGCCCTCATTCTTTTATGTCTTGTAGATGATGAACTGGTGGTGAATCCTAAAGTATTTCTTCAAATCAAGCTGGGAGACGTTGTGGAAATTGCACATCCCAATGATGAATACAGGTGAGTTCTCTTTGCTGGTGTCAGTGAGGTTGGAGCACTGAAAGGATCTGTTCATGTGTAGTGGTTTCTAGAGTGAGAGGCTCTTAGGGCTGACATAACTTTGCTTCAGGATGCTGCCATGATTTTTTTTCTGCATAATGAGAAGTAAAGAGGTTAACTTTAGTGAGAGTGCTTCCTTAAAATTTATGGAATTCTTTGTGTGTGGTTTGCTCATCTTCCATAGGCCGAGTAGCACCTGAATATAGAATCACCAATGTCTGTATCCTCTTTCTAGATCTGCTGTTACCTAAGGATTATTCTCCTATCCTACAGTATATCCTAGGCAAAATTAAAATTCTGTGGCCTTGTTGTATGAACCTGTTCATCCTGTTACCTGTATCTGAAAAGCAGAGGTACACTTGTGTGAGGATCTGAGAAGTTCTTAAGTGTGACCTAATTTCCCGTTTGTAGTATCAAATGTACCTCAAGAGTACCTTATAATTATGAAGAGTGTAAGGAACAAGACAGAGAAAGGTGGAGAGGACGGTGTATGAAGCTTTATAGAAAATAATGATATTTCTCTTTAGCTTATCCTGTGGTCCATGTTACAAAATAATTGTGTGTGTGATTTACCAGAGAGACTGTTGGTATCTCAACTTGTCTACCTTTTTTCTCTTCTCCATTCTAGTCCCCTGCTTCTACAAGTGAAGTCACTGAAGGAAGATCTGCAGAAAGGTAAAACTCTAGACTTATGCACAGTAAAATCATAGGAAGGGTGACATGACTGAGCTGTACCTGTGGTTAGCTAGTGTGTGTATTTTAATTTCTTAAGAAAATCAATGCTTTGTCTGTTTAGTAAGGGGACAATTAGAGTTTTAACAGAAAATGGGCAGTTGGTTCTAAATCTGCTTTTGTTTGAGTAATATGAGTATGGTTTAAACAAACTTGGCTTTTTAGCCTGAAATTTGTGTTTCATGACAGTGTCACTGTGTTGGTTTTGTACCTGCAAAGCACTTGAAAGCTGTTGGGGGTGTTCACTTTTCTGCTGTCCTTTCTCGTTTTGCGGCAGAAACCATCAGTGTGGATCAGACCGTTGCTCAGGTGTTCCGCCTGCGGCCCTACCAGGATGTCCATGTCAATGTTGTTGACCCAAAGGTGGGTGGTTTTGCTACTTGTTTCCATCCATTCCATCACTTGACTCAAATCAGAGCCCTGTGACTTTCCATCTACAGTAGTCTGGGGGGGAAAAAGGCATTTGTTTTTTATTGAAAGCTATTTAGTCTTCTTCCCTAAGAAAATGAGCCTTAGACTCCTAAATTATTTGTTGGTTTGTTATGTGTCTCTTCTCTCCCTGCCATCTCTGATCTCTCTTGGAACTCCATGATCCTGCTTAAACAGTGCTTGGTAGAAATGTAGACATTTCACGTATTTTTAAATTTCAGAAATTCGTGAGAACCTGGCACAGTAAAGAAAAACAGAAAGTGGCCTAGTCAAAAGAAGAGCTGTGGCCTGGATTTCCATTATTTGATGGCACAGAGCCTCTTACAGAGAGGGATTTCCTGTAAATGTCCCAACTATTAAAAGAGCTGCAGTCAGAACTTACATTCTGCACAAGGCAAAAATATGCAGGAAATTAAGCTTCCTTAATGTCATGAATAGTGGCACTAATTTGTTTTATTTCAGCTTCCATGGTGCACTGAGACTTGTAGTACAAATTTAGTCCTTGGGCTTTTTCTGGTTACATTGTTTTGCAGCTCACAGTAGTTGAGATACATGCACAACTTTGGTATTTATCTGTGTGGGCTTCCCCTTTATCTTGCAGTTTTAGGGATATTGACTTGCTTTTGAATGGCCCTTCTTGTAACATTTGATTATTAAATAAACAGATTGATGGGCCCTACTTAAAAACAACCAGTAAAATCTAAGCAGTGTTTTTCATCCATTTCCCAGGAGGTGACCTTGGACTTGGTGGAGCTGACATTTAAAGATCAGTACATTGGCCGTGGGGATATGTGGCGACTGAAGAAGAGTTTGGTAAGGCCCCTGCTGCCCCTGGGCAGGGTGCAGGTGATGAACCTTGTGTTTTGCTTACTGTGAAAGAAAAAGAAGTGCTTTGCAAAATGTAGAGGACCAAAGACAAAGACAGTGCCAGCAGTTCCTGAGGATCTTGTGCTGTGAGTGGCACATCAGAGTTGGAGAAAAGAGTTGGATGTAAATGTGTTGTAGAAAAATCCCATCATTTCCTACTTCACTGCTATAATGTTGATTACTGCCTTGGGAACTGAAAATGCTGTTCCCAATTTTTTTGCTTATGTTCTGAATTTTAATGATTTACTACATTTGGAAGGAGTTGAATCCAAATGTTTTTCAAGTAGAAGTATGTTGAAGTGTCTCCTCTCTGAGAGTATCCCTTAATAAGCAGCTATAAGAATATCTTCTGCCTGCATCTCTGAAATGCAGTCTTTGGCTCCTCTGAGTGCAATGAATTAGGCAAATGATCCCAGTTAGAGTTTATCTGTGTTAAAAGGGGATTTCTGTTGACTATTACAAAGGTTCTGTAGGCTGAGCTATTAGTGGTAACTACACTGAATGGATTTTGTGACTTCTGTTGTAAAAGTCACATGTTTCAGTGCAAGTGGTTTTTATGTACATTGTTCTTCTCACTCTGAGCCTGCTCTTCTAATGCATGTAACTCTTCTTTCCTAGGTCAGCACATGTGCATATGTCACCCAAAAAGTTGAATTTGCAGGTATCAGGTCAGTGCCTCCTGTGAGGGCTTACTGCTACTTATTGCTTTAGCTTCATGGGTTTTAAGTATCCAACTGGAGACTCTTCTCTCAAAAATCCTTCATGTTTCATTGTGTTCTTCCTTATCTACGGATTTCTGTCTGCACCACGGGGTAGGGGAAAGCTTCTATCTGATTTGGGGTAAAAGAAACTAATACTAGGGCAGCCAGCTACACTTGTGGCCTCTGATGAAGTCCAAATAGTTTTCTTTTTATCTCTTAGAATATTTACCCTCCCTTCCTAACCTGTGTTAATAGTTCAGAGATTACTTCAGTTGCTTTTGGGGTGACACAGGGACAAAGAAATGTAGAGGGAAATGGCTGTTTGACATCTTTTGGGTTAAACATTTAGTTTTAAGCAAGTAAGTCATCCTTGAATGCAGATTTTGGTACATCTCTTACTTGCTCAAATACTGATTCTCTAATCTTCATACTCAAATATTCTGCACTTCTTTTCTTCCAGGGCCCAGGCAGGTGAACTGTGGGTAAAGAGTGAGAAAGTCACTTGTGGATACATCAGTGAGGACACCCGGGTAAGAGTTCAGGGAACAGGGGGAACCTTCCTTTCCTTGCCAGGATTTTTGTCATTCTATCTTGCCTGCAGATTGGTATGGATCATTGGAATTGGCTGTGTTGTAAGGTGAAGAATGACAATAAGTTCAGGATAATGAATCATAAATTAAACTTCAGCTCTGCTGTGCTGGCAGCACTAGGAATGATTTGTTAGAGGGGAAATGCCAACTTGCTAGAGGAGAAATTCCCTGGGCTGCAAAGGCCACAGTTGTATAAGTTGCTGTGCAGTTAACCTCTTCACTTGGGCCTTTTAATGAATGTTCTTGGTTTTAAATAAGGCCTTGCATTCCTTTGCAGGTGGTCTTCCGCTCCACTTCTGCCATGGTTTATATTTTTATCCAGATGAGCTGTGAAATGTGGGATTTTGATATTTATGGTATGTAGGTAACTGACCTGCCTGTGACTGTGCATGGTAGCAGCTGCCTTCTGTGTCCCTACTGCAAAAAACTGCCACTACCAGCAAACAAAAACATCCTGCCTTTGGCCTAAGCAGTGCTCCAGGGTGTGTTGTGGCCTTAGATCCTTCCTTGCAGTGCCACTCATTTCTGTCCCTGGCTGTGTCATCCTTTTCTTGTCCTTGTAGAGCCTGGGTACCATTACCTCAATCACTGTGAGCATTGGGAAGGTTTTCTGTGGATATGAACATGTTGGGTGGTGAGGGCAGGTGCAAGTTTGTGAATCCTGAAGCCAGAAATGTGTGAAAGTCCTGTGCAAAGAGGACCTTGATGTTTTAGATTTCCATTGGCTTACTGAGGAAGTAGAACCTGCCTTAGCCCACGTTGAAGTTGGTAACTTCAGCTGGAAGTATTACAACTTTAGGCATTAAGAATGAGTCACTTCCTCTGTCATCCTAATTTTTTTCTGGCTTAATTCTTTAGCAAACCTCTTGCCACTTCCTTTGACCATGTGTTTAGGCATATGGAACTGGGCAACTATTCAGATCAGAGCAGGGGATCAGTTGTGCATTCCATGCCTAAAAGACAGTACAGATGCTTTCCCAGCATGCTGCAAATGTGTTGGAAAAATGAATTAAAAGTCAGATCCTTCTGGCAGTAAGAGTCATGTTTACATCCTCTGAATAAATGATACTTTTAAATCTTTTTATCATGAAACAGTCATGCTTTTTAATCTTTTTATCATCTTAGTGATATTGCCCTTTATTATGCACATAGCTGCTCAAATTTTAATACATATAATTGTCCTAGAAACTTAGTGTTAGATATGCCCCATAGTTGAAGTATCTATTGTTATCTGATGCTTGGGAAATTTTTATTTTGCAGGGGATCTGTACTTTGAGAAAGCTGTGAATGGTTTCCTTGCTGACCTCTTCACAAAATGGAAGGTAAATAGTTGACTGAGTTCAGTTTTAATTTTTTATTTTTCTGGGATTGTTAGGGGCATCTCTCTGAACAGTAACACATCAGAATATCAAATTGCTGTGGGTATAAACAAACTGTGTCAAATGTCTTTTCTTAACAAAAATCTTGGCAACTACAGAGGAGCTTCTTTAGAGACTAGTGGAGAGTACTCCTAGTAAATGTGATATAGCCAAGCAGCACAGAATCTGCAGGACAGACCATTTTGTAATTTCAGAGAGGCAGATGGAGCACTAATGCAGATCCAATAATGCAACACTCTAGGTTTTGTTAGCTACCTTTGTTTCTAAGTGTGATGAAAGAGAGGCTATTACTGTGTGTATGTATATACAACTTTCTATCAAATGTGACTTTTAAGGTTTTCTTTTTGCATTTGTTCTTCCTGGACAGGAGAAGAATTGCAGCCATGAAGTGACAGTGGTTCTATTTTCAAGAACATTTTATGAAGCAAAATCTATAGGTATGCAAATTCTCTATTTTCATGTTTCCATTTTTAAAGTCTTATTGCCTTGAAAGTTGGTCACAGGCTGACAGGGACTTTTTCTCCTTTTTTAATTGCCATGTTCAAAGTATTCTCTATCAAGCACAGTGGGCACACAGCCATTGTTATGAAAACACTGCAGTGAAAACCTTACATAAAAGAACATTGCAAATTTCCCTCATCATACCCAAGCTGTCATATTGGTTTAAAAGCAGTTTTTATATTGTATAGGAGGTCTGATATATCTGCAAGTATTTGAGGGTTTTGTTTGCTTACTGGGGGCTTTTTTGGTTTTTTGTTTGTTTATTTTTAATGGAAATAACAACTTCTTACTGAAAAAGATGAGTCATTTCTATACAAGAGCATGAGTTAAGATGTGCTTTTCCTTCCATTTCAGATGAGTTTCCTGAAACACATCGTGCCTCAATTCGGCAGGACCATGAGGGAAGGTTTTATGAAGATTTTTACAAGTATGTTTTCCTCCCAGTTCTTTTCACTTGTCCCACAGTGTATGTACAACCTGATGCACCCTTTTGTGCATTTCTTTATAGTTTGTTCATCTCTTCTCACTTCCCCTCATAGCTGCCTTTCATGGGCCTCACCAGGTTGTGTTTTTTCTAGGGTCGTCGTTCAGAATGAGAGGCGGGAAGAGTGGACCTCCTTGCTTGTGACCATTAAAAAGCTTTTCATCCAGTATCCTGTGTTGGTACGACTCGAGCAAGCAGGTACAGGAATCCCCCTTTCCCTGCTTTTATCCTTTGCTCTCTCTTTTTTTATTGTTTTTTAACTTGTCAGTAAACTATCCAGTTTCAGTTGGAGTCTGGTGTTGTGCTACTTAGTGCTCTCCTGGTTAGGCAAGTCTTTCTGTGGAACTTAATAACATCAATTTTGCCTGTAATTTTTGAACTAATAGGATTTAGTACAGATGTATTTTTCTGTGGGGTTTTTATTATATAAAGCTAGTATACAGAAATTATGATTTTTTTTTTTCCTTTCTGAATACTTTTCCAGAGGGCTTTCCTCCAGGTTACAATTCTACCTCAGCACAAGGGAACTACCTGGAAGCAATAAATCTTTCATTCAATGGTAAGTTACAAGCAGTGGGTAAAAAATATACAGGGGAAGAACCATTCAAGCAGCTGCCAGTAAATGGCTGTGGATTTCTGTTACTTTTTCCTTAGTATTGTGAAGAGGAGGGGAATATTAGGTGGTCACCTGTTGCATTTTATCTTCTTTTTGCCAGGGTTGGGATTAAGTGCATGAGATGGTATTTCTTGTTTGGACTCTTTATTAATTCTTATCTATGTTACAGTCTCACAAACCCTTAATTCTACAGCACTTCAAGCAAACAAAGTAAAAATGGAGCCCATCTCTTTTCTCTCTACAAGGCCTTTTAAGGATAAACTGTCCAATTAAGAAATGCCACCTAAATTATTGTTACTTTTAACCCAGTAACCAAACACCCATGGCCCGCAATGTGGATTTTTCTATCCAATTACAAAATATCACTCAAACCCATGAAGAAGAAGGTGAAAAAGAAGTAATAGGCTCTGCCCTAAAACCTCCATCTTGCTTTATATATATAACCATATTCTAAAATCTTAAACTCTAAGTTTTCCACCCTGTGATATCACACACTTCTATTCAAACTCCACACCCACAATCCCAGTGCTGTCACTGAATTTTGGGAGCCTTTTTGCACAGCCTCAGGTTAAATGCAGTGTTTGCTTGGTGGTCAGTGCCTGTGAGCACAGAAAGTCTAAAATTCTCAGTGCCCAGGGTTCCAGCAGTCCCCTGCCTTGCTCTGAAAAGAAGCCTCCAGGATGTTTTGAGAGTATTTCTGCATTCTCTCTGGCAGTGTTTGACAAGCATTACATCAACCGCAACTTTGACCGCACGGGGCAGATGTCGGTGGTGATCACCCCCGGGGTGGGCGTGTTCGAGGTGGATCGGCTGCTCATGATCCTCACCAAGCAGCGCATGATCGACAATGGTAAATAACTGCCTGCAGGCTCTGAAGGCAAACAGGGTTTGGGGAAGATCCAACTGCTTCTGGCTGTGACAAAGTATCTACTGTGAGCTGTGTGCTCTGGGAGGGAGGGTTACAGCTGCAAGACTCGTGTCTGCACTTCATATTGAAATGTGCAGATTTTCAGAGTACTTACAGGCATTTAGTTTCTGTTGTTTGGGGTAGAGAGCTTCACCTGTCTGTGCAAACCTTTCTCTTAAAGAGTAATCTTGCATGAGTTACATTGGTGTAGAAAAATAATTTCTTATATCCCCACAAGTGCTGTTGTTTGGTAACTATACCATGGGACCATTAACTACCATTTTCGGTATTATTGCCTCTTATGATGTAAATACATATTAAGTCTTCAAACTGATGATCTGTTTTGATCTTAGCATATCAGTCCTGCTTGGTCAACAGCTGAACTCTGCTGTTGTCTGTTTACAGGGATAGGTGTGGATTTGGTGTGCATGGGAGAGCAACCCTTGCATGCTGTGCCACTCTTTAAGGTAAGGCAGCTTTCCCTTCTCTCTGTTACTGCTGCAAACGTTACTCATTTGGTAACTGGCTGTTAGTTTTGGGACTGGCTGTTAGTTTTGGGACTGGCCTTTAGTTGCTTCTGAATTACTCTTACAGCTCCATAATCGCTGTGGCCCTGGTGACTCACGAATGGGTGATGACTACAATATCCCACACTGGATAAATCACAGGTAGGTGAATTCTATCAGGGTTTTGCTAAACACTTCTGCTTTGCTTTACTCTGCATAATCTCTTGAATTCTTTCTTCTTTCACTGTTTATCTCCTCTGCTTTCCTTGTGAAACAAAGGAAATACTACATTACTCTTGCAGAACTCTGGCCATTAATGCAACCTAACAGAAATGACAGAGTTTTCAAACAGGTGGTGTGAGTCACTACAGTTGTGTAAATGGCACGGTGGAGGTGGATGTCTTTCTGTAGAAGGAGAAAATGAACTGAGCAATGCAGGTGCTAAGCATATTAAGAAGTGTTTAGGCTGAGGCTGTACAAGTGTCAAAGCCCTGGCTTTAGGCAAAGGGTGGCTTCTCTCAACCATCCCTCAGTGTTTTCCATACTTTTTTATGCACAGGCAGATATCCCATTTTCTATATCCAATAGCTGACTCAGGTTCCTGGTCTGTTTACTATGTAGCAAACCAACGGTATTGAGTTGTTGAAGCCACACTGCTTTTTTCTTTCAGTTTCTACACATCCAAAAGTCAACTCATATGTAACAGCTTCACTCCACGGATCAAGCTGGCAGGAAGGAAGGTGGGAATCTTTCTGATTGATATTTTCTTACTAGCATGTCAGATCCCTCTTCTCAGTTATGCATCACAAGTATTCGAACAGCTGGAACTAAATTTCTGTGTTAAAAGGCTGTGAAAGCAAAGCTGCAAGATTTGTTGTAGGGATTGTGAATGAGGGACTAGTTTGTAGGTCTTTCCTTTCTACATAAAACTGGGTGAGAAATGTTTCAGCCACCATAACAATTAGTTTCATTGTGCAACAAAGAACTCTATGGAGAGGAAGAAAGGTGTGCATTGTGTTTTTCACAGAGGTTTGTGATCAAGTATCAGTATTTAATATTTCTGAAGTTGTTTGGCTGCCTCACTGAGTCAGCAAGCTGAACTTTGTCTGCTTGGTCACACTGAGGATGTTTTCTTAGAACATGCTAACTGATTCCCTTCCCTCTGTCTTTTCTGTTGCTCTCTTTTTTGTTCTTTCTTGTTTGTTTTTTGGTCACTTCATGCTTCCTTTGTTGGACCCTCCAGCCACTGACGGAGAAAGCAAAAAATAGTCGTGATGCCTGTGAGTAATTCTGTTCTGGAATGATCTGTCCCACTGACCCCCAGACTAACAAACAGCTGCAGTGACACTTCAGCACAAGGAAGGGACAATTGTTACAGGAAACCATCAGACCCTTATTTGATACTCGGGATGCTG
Source organism: Pycnonotus jocosus (assembly GCA_013400435.1). Lineage (NCBI taxonomy): Eukaryota > Metazoa > Chordata > Aves > Passeriformes > Pycnonotidae > Pycnonotus > Pycnonotus jocosus. Next base: position 394,286 of record VWYP01023933.1, read on the forward strand.
ATGTGCATGTGCCAGTTGACTTGGCAATTATTCATTTAGTGTTGAGGATGTGTGGGGGAAAGACAGAATCAGCCAACCTTATTAAGAGGCACCAACTTTGATAACTGAGCTGCTCCAGCTGCTCTGCTCATGACACTTTGGGATTTCTTTTGGAGCAGATACTTTCCTCAGGGGTGAGAGGTGGATACCCTGGCTTGCAGACCTTGAACATTCTGGAAAGAGGTTCCAGTGCTGTATGATTTTTATTTCAGCATTAGGAGCTCCAAAGGATGCTGAGAATGCCTTGCCTATCCAGGTGGATTATGATGGCTACGATGCCCAGGTGTTCCGACTGCCAGGCCCATCCAGAGCCCAACGCTGCAGCACTTTCAGGTGAGAGCCTTGGGAATGCACTGCTTCTGGAGCAGTGTTATGTGTGCTTGATACATCAAATACTTGGAGAAATACAAGGAGAATTGATCTCCACATGCTCTCACAATTGAACAAAAAGCATCATCTATACCTGGTCTTCATGACTGGTTGTCTAGTGTTTTACTTCTAAAATAATGTGTGGGGTCTAGGAAAAGGCATAAATATATTTTTTCCTTAAATCTTTAGTTTTGTTTGAACTGGAATAAAGCTAATCTCCCTAGCAGATTTTGCTAGGGATGTAAAGAAAGTATTTGCTCATTAGACTTGCACAGAGTTGTAGAAATAGATGGCTTGATGCACTGCTTAGTAACTGGTGAACAGAGTGGTGAGGAAGCCTCCCTGAAAATTTAGTCTGAGTCAGAGAAGAGGCAGAAAAGCTGGGTGCAGGTTCTCAGCTATTCCATGTTCTTTTGTCTGAGCAGAAAGGCTGATAATTCCAAGCCAAATTCACTGAATAAACTATAAGTTTCAGTGCTTTTTCAGAAATACAGGATTGACAAGCTTGTATTGAAGTACTTTTTTTACTTTGCTTCATTCAGTAGTATTGCCTAACTCAGAGCATGTGGACACACTTTTTAATATGTTGATTTGAGCAGCCTGTAGGAACCAATGCTGAAAGATGCCAGCACAATTGAAATAGCTCATAATTCTAGAGTAGTTTTCCTATAGCTACCTGTTCCTGGCACTGTAGGCTGAGGTCTGGTATCTACTGGGCCACATTGATGTGGTGTCTATAGGATTGCAGGGGGAGTCGAGCAGGCCCTTTCACAGCCCTTGTGCTGGAAGCATTGCAGTGTTCTTGTGTTGTGTGATGCACAGAAACATAAATTACCCAAGCAGTCGAAAAAGATGGCGATGGCTTTCCTGTAATGCTCTTCTTGAGTTCACCTGCTGAGCATCGAGCCTTTTGCACGACTCGTGCCTGTTGCAGCCCCATGATAACGTGGGGATGAATCTCTCTCTGCTGTCACTGGCACCCCTGTCACCTGGGGATGAATCTGTCTTTGCTGTCACTGGCACCCGTGTCACAGGTCGGTGAGGGACAGGGAGAGCCGCACGAGGAAGAGCTCCAGCTCGTACGATGTCTCGAGCAGCCCCTCGCTGCAGAGCCGTGCGCTGCCCCCCGAGGAGGTGAGGAGCCAGGCTTCTGACGACAGCTCTCTGGGCAAGATCTCAAACATCCTCATGATCCCACGGCCTCACCTGCACCAGTGTGAAGTCAGCAGCTCCTTGGGCTATACCAGCACCAGAGGTCAGCCTGGGGCACCTGGGGAGACAAGGGAGAGGTTTGTGTTGGCCGCTGCCAGGCCGGTACAGTGGGGATGATGTTCGTGTTGGCACTCCTGTATAGCTTTTCCATAGCTGCAGCTGAGTGTGCATTCTCCCTTTGTCATCCTTGTCCAATTCCATTGCTTTTTTTTTTTTTTTTGATAGCTTGTCCTAAATAGAAGTGTCCTGATGCTGATTTGTTCTTTTCCCTTGCCTATTGCCTTCTTTAGTACTTGACTATTCTCCCGTGCCTGCCTGCCAGTGTGGACATACACAAGGAACTTGTATTATCTAGGTCACCTATAATCTGTGAAATGAGAACTGACCTTAGCAGTGAGCCCTGGGGGACCCTGCTTATAACGTCTCTCTATGGAGATTTGTTGTCATTAAGATTCACTTTCTAGATCCTTCCTTTTGGCAATGAACTGCTGAACTGTTCCAGTATGTTAGCAGTGCTTTTCTTCCTTTCCAATTTAATTTTGTTCTCAGGCAGTATGCAGTATCTTCCACAAACCCAGCTCATTTCTAGGTAAATTGTATTCCTCCTGCAACTGCTTCAACTTCTATAAAATTCTGTCCCTGAAGACTCTTCATGTTTTTTTTCATGCCATGCTGTATGACACTGGTACCATATTTATCCTGTCACAGGAATGGCAGTTACTGGTGTGGGGCTGCTCTCACACAGTGTACTTGACATCACATCTGCCATTCATGTTTTCCCTGTCTGTCAGTTAATACAACACTTTTCTTGCTTTGGTATTTCTGTTACTCCTTCAGTTTGAAGGCTAGCTGTGTGACCCAGCTGAAGGTGCTCAGCAGGGTGAGGATGTGTATGGATTGGGACTGGTGGGGAGGGAAGAGTCAAAGAAACTGAGATTTTTCACATGCTATATTTGACAATATAGAATGATAAATGAGACCCTTCCTTCTCTTTGGTATTTATACTTATTGGGCAGAGTAATTGCTTCTTACCTACCTAAGTGTATTTTTCTCTCCTGTTTCTAAATAACTGCACTTCTGTTCTACACTGAATAGTGACAACTGATATCTTGTGGAGATCATGTCCCATGTCATCTGGGAGTAATCTCTGATTTCAGTGCTCAGATTTGAGTGTCACAGAAAAAAGCATGTGTACAAGGCTCAGCTGTGGCTTCTACTGTGTCTTTGGTACTCATCCTGAAGTTTCTGTTATGTCAGTCTCTTGATTTCTCAAGAATTCTCAAAGGTCTGAGTAATTCTTCATAATTGGCTTAGCAAGTGATTTCTTTATGGATTCATTTAGTAGAAGTTTACAGTTCACAGCCGTTCTGTTGTGGCACATGGAGTAATGCTTTTTTCTTGTCTGGGTTCTTGTTTACATTGTGACTTTCAGGCGGGATAGGAACTGCTTTCAGCTTCTCTGCCCGCTTATTTCTTAGATCTCCTTATTCCCTCTTACCCTGGGCAACTCCTACATCCCAGAGCAGTTAACTCTCGTGCTTGTCTCCTGCAGGATCTCACGCTGGCTGGGTTGTGTTTTGCAGATTTCCTGGAGAACATGCTGGAGTCTCAGCAGCGCGACTCCAGCGCTCCGGGGCGGTTCCACGTGGGCAGTGCCGAGTCTCTGCTGCATATCCGGCCGGGCGGGTACGCCCCGCAGCGCGCCCTCATCAACCCCTTCGCCCCGTCCCGCATGCCCATGAAGCTGACATCCAACCGCCGGCGCTGGATGCACACCTTCCCCGTGGGTGAGTGCCCCACAGCACTGCCTGCCTGCTGTGGCTTTGTGCTTGGCCAGGACCAGCACAGCAAGAGAGCCAGCAGAGCTCTGGGGTGTTAAAGTGCTCTGCACACTACGCTGCTTAAACACCAAAGAGCAAATGGTCTAAACTGCAGCCAGTCCAAACAGATGTGACCAAAAACACAAGTACCGCTCCAGCCCAACCAGAGCAGCATGTGCAGAAGTGGAGTCTTTTATATCAGAACAAAGTTTGAATTTGGCTTCCTGGAGAAACAAAAACAAACAAAAAGTTGCTCATTCATACACAAATGAGTGTGCAGGCCTGAGCAATCCTCTTTTGGAAATGCCTGTATTTGCAAACGAGCAGCAACAGGTACAGAACAATTCCCTGTTGAAGGGAATTGTAACAACAGTTTGGGTTGATTTTCTGCTGCTGAATTGTTTGTATAATTGTTTAGTGCCTTGTAGGTAGGCCCTCCAAAATGTTTTTAAAAATGTCTTGCTTCACTTGCTTCAGAGGAGATGGCAGAGGTTCAAGGCTTTGGGGATTTTGTGAACGTGGTTTCTGAATGTCCACTAGCTCTCATTGCCTGTGCTGTTGGCAAAAGAAGGGTACAAGCAATGAGGAGTCAGTGCAGACGTGCTGATCAATGATCCAATTGTGACTGTGTAGGTCCCTCAGGAGAAGCTATCCAGATCCATCATCAAACCCGCCAGAACATGGCAGAAATGCAGGGCAGTGGGCAGCAGGATCTGACACATTCCTCTGCAGAGCTGCTGGAGCTGGCTTACCATGAGGCAACTGGCAGGTGAGCCATTTGCTGCTCAGTCTTGAATGTGAGGTTTATAGACCATGAAATCAGATCTGGAGATAACCAGCTCAGCTTTATTTGTCTCCTGCGGGGATGGGAGTAGCTGGTTCTTCGCTGTCCTGCAAAGGCAGTGCTTTGGTTATTGCTGGAGGCAAGGAACAAACAGTATGGACAGATATGGGAAGGTCACAGCCTTCTCTGCCCTTGTGCCCTTCCTTCCCTGCCGACATCACTGAGAGAAGAGCTTGGTTCCACTCCAGCTGAGGGCTTGTTGTTAGCTAACAGCAGGGAATGGCCCGAGTGAGGAAGGCTGTACAAAACAGGCTGCTTTGTTTCTCTGCAGACATGTCAGCTCTCGGCATCCAGGGGATGGTGGTGGCTCCTTCCTGAGCTTCGGCGGGGCCGAGGAGTTCGGGAACGGGCTGGGGGCCGGCCCCGGAGCAGGTACCGAGCAGGGGCGGGGCCATGGCTGCGCTCGGGGATGGGCACTGCAAAGAGAGAGGATCAGGAATGGAGAACAGAGCTGTTAGGGCACTCGGACATCTTGGTGTATGGTAGCTCTTTGGGTTGCTTTGTTTTTTTTAGTTTGGTTTTGTTTAATGTGTCTCTGCTTCTCTAGGTGTGTCTTATAAGGTTAATTATAGAAAGATGCTCATTGTTTACTGATAATGAGCTCTCAGGCAGTAACTGAGTTCCATAGTAACAAAGCAGCGATGTTCAGACACAAAAAATAACTAAATAGGCACTGGTGTTCAGAAGCCTTTTTTTTCTTGGTGGGGTTGCCTTAAGCTATTATCCTTTAGAGAGAAGACATGTCTGTACTTTCACTTGAAAATTACCCCTATGTTCCTTAACTCACTCAGACACCTGAATTAGTGGAAATTCTCAACATTTCTTTTCAGCCCTGTAAATGGAACAACATGCCATGTTAAGCATTCTGCTGTGTTGTCTGGTTTTTTGTGACCTACCCTCTGCTTTTGTGGATATGGCACATGGAAGAAAATTGAACTTTTGGGCTACAGCATTCAAGACTCATGTTCTTTTCTCAAAACCAATTTAAAGATTTTTTAAAGAATAAATTTGCCCTTCGGAATTACATTGGATTAAGACAGTTTTGTTTTCCTTATGCTTTGCAGAGCCATAAAGAAGTTAGCAGACTTAATTTTCTTGTGCCTCATCTTGTATTCACATAGTCACATTAAAATTATTTTCTGAGTTTTTTTTCCCTTCTGTGAATTTCATCTGATTACATTTAATTTCCTTGCTTTACATTTTTAGTATTTTTTGGCTTCCAGATAGGCTCTGTTTGTTTTTGCAATTGCTGAACTGCATTTCAGCTGGATGCAGTTTGCACAGTGCAAATGCAGAGCATGTCCCAGCAATAAACATGCTTGCATTTTACAGAATTTCTGTGTTGTAGACCCTCACCCATCTGTAGGGGCCCCACTGGGTACTCAGCGATTGGACTGAGAGTTCTCCCTTATGGTTTGAGTCACCTGTGAAATGAAGCAGTCTGGGGGAAAGTTGTAGGTTTGGGGGTTTTTTTGAATTTCCAAAAATGCGATTTCTTGTTGAGTCTGGCTCTCCTCTGCTGCCTGCAGCATGGTTTGGTTCATCACGGGCTTCAGAGTGAAAAGTGATCCCATTTATTTCCCTTGGGGCTCGGGATGTTGTCGCTGTTGCCCCGCAGAGGGAAGTGGTAGCTCAGACAAATAAATCCTGTTGCAATTCCCGGTGTGGATGGCAGATGGCAGGAGGAGCTGGTGAAAGGTGAATGCCACTCAGAGCCGGCTGCTCTGCATCACCACGGAGCAGATATCCACCCTTTCTCTCACAGGGAACAACTACGGTGGTCATACCCATTTCCTGGGTAGATCTACCTAAGCTAATTTTAAACAATAGTTCCTTTAATGAATTTTTTGTTTTGATATATGGCTTTCAAGGCAGCAGTTTTTCTTGTCTCCTTAGCAGCTCTTTTTCTCTCATGTGCCACACCAGCTGTTTATAGGAGCTTATAGCATCTACTTTTCAAGCTGTTTCCCCATTTTGGGGAAGAGGGGTTTGTTTGGGTTTTAGCTACTGAGCAGTTCTAGTGAGATGTTCAAATTTGAGCCAAGATGTATTTTTTCCTCATTAATTGGCTTAGTGTTTTTTTCTGCTGTTCAGAACCTGAGATTTTCCATGCAGAGAAATTCTGTATCTTGAAACACCATCACACTTTTGATTTATTTTTATTTGAAATTCTAGAGAAGTGCATAATTGCTTAAAATAAAACACATTCCTTTCTTGTAGGGGTGAACCTCAAAGCTCAGAACAAGGATTCCTTGGAAGATGCTGTCTCTAATTCTCCAGATCCAAGTAAGCAGGAGAAAGGTTTGGAGGAGAGTTTGCATAGGTGGGAAGATGGGGAGGGAAAGGGCATGTACATATATAGAGGCATCAGGAGGTGGTAGGCAAGAAACTGAGGAGCCTCCTTGGCTTTTGGCAGAGGTTTATTTTGGCCTGCAGTAATTTGCAGGATCTGCCTATACTGTCTCACTGTGATTGCAGTTCTGTAGCTCTTAAGAACATGTGAAGCTGTTTGTTGTGTTACAGCTGAAATTCTTTCCTTACCAGACACTATTATGCAAAAAACTAAAGCTGCTGAACTTGTATCTGCCTCTCAGTATGAAAAGTTTGTTTGGCACCAGCTTGTTGAAGTAGAATTAGTACAGTCAGTTTCCGAATTTGGTACCATTTACTGAGAAATACCTGCCTTCACTTCTTGGAGAAACAAGTGTGTCGCTGCTTAAGAAATTATTTTCTTTGTAGCAGTCTGTCTTGTATTACTTTCTTGAGCAGTGTTCCTGCCATTGGTGTTAATACTTTCATAGTAAAATAAATTTCTGTCTATAGGATCTCTATGACAGGAAGTTAAGCATCAGTAGGTGATACAAATTGTTTGAATTGGGTCAGAATGTAATACAGTGGTGAGCTGATGATTTAGTATAATCTAGTTAACTTTACCTTTTTAATGTCTAGTTTTACATCCCTGTAATCTCAAAACTGCAGCACAACTCTAGAAAAGGGTGTGGGAATAGATTGCTTTCCAAGTTACTATTTTTCTGGTCTTCCCACCCCTCTGGATAGATCTTCTGTTTCTATAACTGTGGAAATACTTCCTTTTCTGCTGTTGTACTATTCCAGAAAGAGGCTGGTCTGTCATTCTTTCTCTCCTCCTCTCCAGCTCCTTCTGCAGTTATCTAGGATGCAGAACTGGTCTGATTTTCTTGTTCAGACTTGGAATGTTGATCTGTTTATTAATAATCAGTAACTGCACTTGACTTGCTGTAATTTTGGAAGACCAGTGGCTATGTCAGCTCTAGCTTTCAATCAAGAGGAAATTAAATGTATTAACTGTGAATGCCTTTTGCATGATGGGATTGAATCAGCATGTGCACTGCATTGTTTAACAAACTCTGTCTCTTTCTCTCCCTCCCTTCTTCCCATCCTATTTTCTTTTTCCCTTCCCATTCCACACCCCTTTTTTGTCCCTGTTGACTTTATGCCAACTCTGTTTCTCGTCTCTCATTCTTTTTAATTCTCCTCCTCGTGCACCTCTTCCATCCTGCTCTGCACCCCGTGGGTGACCCCACGTGCCCCCCTGTGTGCCCCCATGACACGACGAGGCAGTTCTGACACTGTCTGCTCCCCCCATAGTGCCAGGCTTCTGTTGTACAGTTGGAGTGGACTGGAAATCCCTCACTACCCCAGCCTGCCTCCCCCTCACCACGGATTACTTCCCCGACCGCCAGAGCCTGCAGAACGATTACACCGAGGGCTGCTATGACCTGCTGCCAGAGGCTGACATGGACAGGTTTGGCCAGCACCTCCTCTCTACAGCCCTGTGCTTAAGGAGCAGGTGATGGAAGAGGATCCCTGCAGTCTGTACAAGGGAATGATGGATTGCTAACAGAGCAGCAGAATACTTACAGTTTTCTTTTTTTTCCAGTGATAGATTTGGACCTTTTCTGATATTCCCACCTGACAGTTTGGTGTACTCCATAGGTTTTATGTTAGAAATTGTTTGGATACAATTTTTTATGTTGCTTTTCTGTTGTTTTCATCAAAATATTCAACTTCAAGATATTATCTCTGTTACTACTTTCTAGCAAGTGTTTTGGAAACACTGAATGAGCAAATGCATGTGGACACCATATTTAAGAGGTTATCCTCGCTCTAAAGGATCTTTAGTTTAAAGAATCTTGTTGGAAAACAGTGTAAGTTGGACAAATAGACTTCTCTGCTTGTCTTGGAGGTCTCTGGTAACTATTTTTTAATAGAGTTAGTTGGTTGTTTTTTTTTTTTAATTGAAGCAGTCTCATCTTAAACTTTTCAGTCTTTCCATAACTAGTAAGACATCAAAAGACCTGCTCATGTTGCTGCTTTATGGGAACAAAACAAAATTATTAATCAGGTTGATTGAAATACATAGGAAGTAATAGGATTAATGAAGAAACACTTGAAAGAAATGTCAGTAGGAAGGCAAAGTTCAGAGCAGGAGTTGCACTGAGATGAGTGTGTCCTCTGACCCCTCCCGGCTCTTCACTTCCCTTCGTGGAAGAGGCTGCCCACTGAGCATTGTGAGCTCTCCTGAACATGCACAAACTGCACTGAGGCTGCCTGCAAAGTGCTGAAAAAGTCATCTTTGGGGAATTTATTGTTTCACAACTGCTGTAGCCAAATTTGTTACTAGTTGCCAAAGTACTTTCAAAGGCAGCAGTAAATATTGCCAGACATTAATTGCCCTGTGTCAAAAGCTGCCCCTTTCCCTCCTGCTCCCACAGGCAGGTGTTCCCAAGCTCCAGGGCCCGGAGCAGAGCTAAGAATAGCTGCGTGGTCAGCTTCCTTATTCTAGTCTGCTTCACCTTTGTGTGCAGGAGGGATGAGGAAGGAGTGCAGATGACAGCCCAGCAGGTGTTTGAGGAGTTCATTTGTCAGCGTCTCATGCAAGGCTATCAGATTATTGTGCAATCCAAGCCACAGAAGGCAGCCCCAGCTGTGCCACCCCCTCTCAGCAGCAGTCCCCTCTACAGCAGAGGTGAGTGACCTGGGCTTCACAAGGCAGGCTTTTCTCTTTCCTCCTGCCAGTCCCAGTAACTTCCAGTTAGGCACATCCACCAGTTGCTCAACACTTTATGTTGGCTATTCTTTGGTGGTTCTGCCCAGGGAGGCTCTAAATGGGTGGTGTATGAATCCCAAGTGCTCTTCTTTGCTTATGTTATCTGCAAATCTTAAGTGTAAGAGCAAAAGACTCCTTGTGCAACTGCTCCCTAAAAATGTGGCCTGAAAGATGGATTTTAGCTTGTGCTGAGTTCAGAAACACACTTCTGGACTCCAGTTCTGGAGTCTCTTTTCATAGGCACAGTTTGTTGATAAAGTTCTGAGTACTGCAGCAAGCTGAAAGGGTTTTGCTTTCTACAACTAGGTCTTGTGTCAAGAAATAGACCTGAGGAAGAGGATCAGTACTGGCTGAGCATGGGCCGTACTTTCCACAAAGTCACCTTAAAAGACAAAATAATTACTGTGACTCGGTACCTGCCCAAGTGAGTACCTCTCTGCTTGAGCAGTTTGCTGTCAGTGTTCAGATGAACATTCTTCTCCAGCTCTGTGCTTGCTTGAAAGAACACCTTCTTTCTTTTTAGGAGAAGAGAAGCACGAGTATAAATAATAGTGAGATTAATGCTTGTATTTGATCTTTTAGGTATCCATATGAATCTGCTCAGATAAACTACACCTACAGCTTGTGCCCCTCACACTCTGACTCTGAATTTGTCTCTTGCTGGGTAGAATTTTCCCATGAGAGACTAGAGGAGTACAAGTGGAATTACTTGGATCAGTATATCTGCTCTGCTGGCTCAGAGGATTTCAGGTGAGAGCTCCTTTTCTATCCAGACTGTTCTGTGTCCTAATTGCCTCTTTTCCTTTCTGACCTAAAATTTCATCATCAAGTTCAACCCAGGAATGCTCAGTACTCCAGGGAGAATATCTGGCCTGCTTTCACTGTTGCCTTGTGGGAACCTTGTTCTGTCTTGCTGCTGCATTATTTGACCTTTGATAGAGACTCTTGATCTCAAAATTCTTCATGAACTTCTTTTTTCCTCTGCTATGAATGCAAAGAAATAAGATGGCATTTTGTACCACACAGATGCTTTTCTTGGCTTCTTACTGATTTCTGGATCTGACTCAAAACTTCCATTTATTTTGAAGCTGTTGCAGGTTTGCTTGAGTGCTGGGCTTGACTGCAGTCCTACTCCTAAGCTGTGGAGCAAGTGCTTACCAGAAATGTGGAATATCTCCACTGGTATCAGTAGCTTTTTTGATACCTTCTCTCCACACAACCAGTCTTTATCATCTTTTCTTTTCAGGTCTCAGTCAAAATACCTCCTACGCTAATGTGCACCTTGAAAATTCCTTTTTGCTTGTATATTTTTAGAGAAAACGCTTTTGGGGCTTATCTTTTAGAGAAAAGAAAGCATATCTCTGTGTGACAATTACTCTGAGCATAGATAGCCTTGTTGCCAGTGATACTCAAATTGCTGACCATTCCTTTGCACGCACGCTCGTTCTGTCTCAGGGACAGCAGCGAGGGGCTCGCTGCACTCACCGAGATGTGCAGCAGGCAGATTTATTCTTTAGATTCTGGAAAGCCCTTCCCCAGCAGTGTGCTGAACTGTGTCCTGCCTTCCCGCAGCCTCATCGAGTCCCTGAAGTTCTGGAGGACGCGGTTCCTGCTGCTGCCCGCCTGCATCAGCGCCACCAAGCGCATCATGGAGGGCGAGGCGCACTGCGACGTGTACGGCGACAAGCCCCGCTCGGACGAGGAGGAGTGGCAGCTCCTCGATGGCTTCATCCGCTTCGTGGAGGGCTTGAACCGCATCCGCCGCCGCCACCGCTCCGATCGAATGATCCGAGTGAGTCCCCGGGCCCCGCCGAGGCTGGGCGTGACCCGAGGCGCTAATGAGGAGTTAATGAGGCGTTAATGAGTCCCCGGCAGGCGGGCTGGGGCGCGGTGTCCCTGTCATCCGTCCCTAAAGGACACTGCTGAGCCTGTGCTGTGTCAGCTTTCACACTGGGGAGTTTGCTAACAGCTTGAGGGACATTTCCCTGGGCTGAGCATCCCGTGCTGCTCTGGCTGGGACCAGACTCAGGACAGTTTTTGCTCAGGGAGGGGCCAGGCTCTTCAGCACTGTCTGGGCCTGGCACTGCTCTGTTTGACACCATGCCCAGTCTGTTCTTACCCAGAGCCTGCTGCCTCCTCTGCAGGTGTGCTCTGCCTTGTGCTGCAGGGGGGCTTAGCCTGGGTGCCCCTCTCTGCCTCGTGCTGCAGACAGTTCAGCTGAGCTGGTCACTTCTGGGTTAACCTGGATTGGTTCTGTGCTGCAGATTGAGGAGAGGGACTGGGAAAAGGGAAACATGTGAGTGAAATTTTTGGTAACAGTTTCAAGAGGCTGAAGAGAAACTGGCTGATGTGTATTAAATCCTTTTCCCGTTCTCACAGACGATGGGGTAATTTATTTTGAAGCAAATTCACCTTTTCCAGAATAACAAACATTTTATTTTCAGAATAACGTGCACACAAGACACTAGGCTATTCCAGTTCTTGTGTACCAGTGGTTTGACTCCTTTTTTAAAGTGTACTTAATAAAGCCCTGTTGACATGAGGTGTTGTGTTCTTGCTCACTAGTTAAGCCTAGCTTGACTAAGTCTGTGCTTCCATTTCCTCTTTGTTAGAAAGGGTCTGCCATGAAAGGCTTGCAGATTGCTGGTCCAATTCCCACGCACTCTCTGGAGCAGTCTGGGCCTCCCATTGGGAAAAAAGGAACCTCAGCACTGTCAGCTCTGCTGCAGATGGAAGCCAGTCAGAAGTGAGTTTCTACAGGCTGTGTGAAGAGCCTGGAACATCCTTCCTGCATATTGCACCTGGGCTGGCTAAAGCATGTTCCCAGGTTTGGGGAACTTTGTTTAACAAAGTTTAATTTAAAATTTAACACGTTGTTGTGTTAAATACATAATAGATTAATATTTTTAATGCTAAATTAGTGTTATGTGTGCATAATAAAACCGAATTCAAGGGTCCATGTTGTTTGTGGGGTAAAAGATACTTTGGAAATGTTGGATCTGTCCCTCGGTGTGTGGGAAAGCAAATATGTGAAAATACAGCAGTACCCGTCTGCAACAGTTGCCTTTAGGGGGAAGCTGACACAAAGTATGTTTGAATAAACTGTGTATTCCTTCCTTTTCTCTTAGGACCCTGGGGGAGCAGCAAGCAGCAATGCTTGCTGGGAAGAGCTCTGGGCAGCCTTCAGAGAGTGGGAGCATTGCTATCACACCCACCTATATGGACAGCCCTCGCAAGGTAAGGGCTTCCTGCGCTTGCTTTAGCTGCTGCTTCTACACAAGAATTCCTCAAATAACCAAAGGTTATTTCTCTGAGCACTTGGCTACATCATAGCACATCTTACTCTCTGATCCAGTAAGGGCTGCTGCTGTCCTGGCCTTCATGTGCAAGGGCAGAGGAATTCAGTTCTGTAAGTGTGACAATGATCTGGAATCCCTGGGATGCCAGCTCAGCATTTTGTTGATCTAAGTGTTGTTTGCTAATTAGTGCATTTCCTGTGCTGGTAGCACATTTCATTGCAGTCATGGCTTGACTGTTGGGTGAGCACTACAGTGCTGTGTGCATCTGTGTGCAGGCTGTCTTGGAGAGCAAAATCAGCCTCTAGATTGTGACTGTGTGAACATTGAGTGGGATTTAACAGCAGGAACTTGAGTGTCTTGCCTCTGTTTAGAAAAGGGGGTGTGTTCCTGAGAAGTGATTTAGATGTCATTCCTTCACTGGCTGGACTCCAGGCTGGAGAAAGTGATCTTCCTGGAACTCTCTTGAGACACTTAAAGAGAAGACTGTGCTAGCCCTCAGCCTTTCTGTAATCTGTCCTGTGAGACCCAGGAGAGCAGGAACTCTGCCTCCAAGTCCAACCAGAAGTATTTGATTATTTTTCTGTCTTCTGACATGAAGGTCTTTCAACAGAAGTAACAAGGAACTGAATAAAGATAGAGGACTTAAATGTGACCTTTCTTTGGTTTCAACAGTTGAAATATTGCAAAGAAAAAGTTCTCAGATTCACCACTGTCAACCACTTCTCTCAGCATTTTTCTCTAAGCATCTAATGTTCTACATCCACTGTTTTGTGCCACCACCAGGAACAAGTATTGTGTTACCCTGGAGACCCAGATATTGAAAGCTGCAGTGGTAGAGTAACTGTGATCATCTCAGTACTAGACACTTACTCATAGTATTAGAGTTTGGAGAGCACAGATGAGAGTCTAGAGCAGAATGTGCTGGGCCTGGGAACAGTGGGTCCTCAAACTGACTTGAGGTGTGTGTGCAAACTTCCACATCCTAATTCAGGCTTTGCATGCTTCTCTTCTACCATTTTGAAAAGGTGGCTTCTCTCTTTAAATACAGAAATCTTAAGTGTCCCTTCTACCAGTAGAACTGGTGAAAATTCCATGTGAGATACAGGAGGGAAGAATGTTGTGTCCAATTGTTCTGTGTGGCAGAGTGGGGGGAAAGGCAAGGTGGGCTTCCCTGGCAGTGGCACAGGAGTGTGCTGGGACCAAATGAAGACTTTGTGCTACCAGAAAATGCCATCATGAGTAACCTTAAAAATAATGTTCAAAAGCCTCTCTGGAAGGCTGACTGGAGACTCTGGAAGTGTTATCAACTGAAGGCCTTTCATGCTGCAGCAGTAAACACTCCTGTAAATATTTACACACAGGGACTGGGAGATAAGCAGTTGGAATCTCCTAATTGATGGCTTATGCCTGTTGGAAAGATGCCAGTGGGCAGGCAGCATTCAGCAGTGTGTGCCTCGTGTCACAGCCCCTGCAGGGCTCCTCAGCACGGGGAGATCTGGCTTTCCACACACTTGCAGCCAGAGAACTGACAAATTATCACAGCTGTGAGCTCTGCCAGCAGCCAAGGGAGCAAGTGCTTTTCTAGGATTCTTTTCAGTGCTTGAGTTATTCCAGGCCAAAACTGGGAAAATGGCTTCACTTTACTTTGTTTTAGAGTAGAATTGCCAAGTCACTTCAGCCAAGTCACTTCACTGGGCTGAAGTGTGGTTTTAACCCAGTGAGTTCACTTGATCCATGATCTGGTGGGGAGGTCTTTGCCCTTATGGATCCAGGGCTCTGCTTCTGCACTATGTAAATTGCCAGTCATGTAACCCTGGCATTGATTCTTTCCAGAAAATGTTTTATATGCACATACCAAGGTAAGCATCATCTTAACTGCAGGCTAGACAAAAAAATATTTTGCCGAGGGAAGAGAATAAAGAATTGCAAATAGGGAATGAAAATCTAGATGATTTCCACTGCATTGTCTTATGTGATAAGAGAAGCTTGACACATCTTTGAATAGCAGCTGAGGATAAATTCACTGGGGTTTGTAAGTAGGCAGGAACATCGCACGGCAGTATCTGTTTAATTTTGCATGAAGTATTAAACACAGTGTTGGAAGGATCTTTGTGATGAGTTTTTCTTCCCTTTCCTTTGCACCATATCAGACCTGCATTTAAGGGGAAGAGGATGCTTCCTGAAAAGAGCTCCTTTGCCTCTCCCTCTTTATTGTTTGCATGTCTACTAGATTCGAAAAAAACCCTGTCCTTCTTTGGATATTTGTCATTACACCTGTGGTTTCTGTATTTCAGTTTTGTATTTGGGATGGAAGCCCCCATACTTCAGAGCTCAAGACTTTCTCCTTTGAAGTATGGAGGGAAGGCTGCAGTTTCAATTGGCTTCTGATCAGTGTGGGTTTAAAAGTTTTGGGAAAGCATCTGTGCCCAGGAAGAGCAATGTCTTGTTACAGAGAGAGAAAGTAAAGATGTGTGTGTGAGCAATTCCTGATGCTGTGCATTCTGCTGCATCTGACCTTCCAGGTCTGGGATTTGCATTCTCCTCATACTTTCTCTCTGTGGTCATTTCATACTTGCACAACCTTGTATTTGCTTTTCTTCAACTCCTTGTTCCTGTTGCTGTTGCCATTCATGGGCCTACTTCCTCTGATGCCTTCAGGATGGGGCCTTCTTTATGGACTTTGTTCGCAGCCCACGCTCAGCTTCCACCTTCTACTCCCAGGTTAGTTTGGGATGGGTTGTTGTCATCTCTGGCTTTTGGATTGAGGTGATGGACAGCATTTGTGTCCTGAGCTTGCCACACTGGGAAGCTGTTTTAGTTTCCAGATACTCTCATTGAGAGTGAGATGTACAGCACTGGCAGGACAAAGTGGCAGATGCAACCATTTTTTTCCACCACAGAATGCTTGTGCTGTGTTTTGGATATTCATGTGCCCTGTCTTACTGTCCTTTGCAGAACTGTCTTGTCAACTACTAAAGCTGCCTTTTTTTTTTTTTTTTTTTTTCAGTAAGTGCTTCTTTTCCATCTTCCCTCACTGAACAAAATGGCAACAGCTCACTTGTCTGGTTCTTGGCTAAATTTCTTCTGTGGTGTTTGATTGACAGGTGGCTCTGGAGATATCCAAGTCAAATTGTGTCCTGAGCAACTGGGAACTATGTAGTATCATCTGGGTTTTCAAGAGTCCTTGTGACAGAAGTCATTTGTCCACTTAACACCAGTTAGGAATTAGCAGTAACACAGAGTGGCCATAGGAAATGCTGCTGCTTGAAGTGAGCCCTGAGGAGGGAGGAAGGCTTTTGCTGGCTGTGGGCACTGTAGAGTTGACCCTGGAGCGTCTGCTGCTTTTGGCTGCCCAAAAAGGGACATCTGCCATTAGAGATATTTGGGATGTGAGAAATAGCAAAAATAAAGGACTCTTGGCTGTCAGACCTAAGCCAAGCTCCCAGCTTTGTGATTTTTAGCTGTGTATGTGCTGTGGATTCATCATGGCAGAGCAGCCCCCGTGTTTACACCAGCCTGAGTTCGAGTTACTCTGCTGTTCATGTTCTCTCCCCCACCTCTCCAGCGTTTATGTAATGTGCCTTTACTAAACCATACGTGTTAATGACAGATGGCAATTACAGCCTGTACTGAGCTCAATCCTTCAGCGTGCATGCTCTTTCTGAGTGGATTTGATGTTAATTTTGTGAACTCTTCAGTCTACCATTGCAATAGTGCGAGTGTTCCTGCGGGAGGGAAGTGTTCCTGTTGTCTTGGCGACGCAGGTGTGGGTGGGTGTCAACCAGCCTTCTCAGCCTGCCCTGAGAAAGGATGGAAGGAGATGAGCTGGGTTTTTTTTATTTTTTGGGCATTATGAAACTTGAATTCGTGTGATACATTTGCATATTTTTGAGAGTTAGACTTGAAGCTGTATTTGCTAAATGCTTACTACCTTCCCATAGTGATGAAGTGTCCTGTTCTGTCTATTGTGTGCTTACAATCAGAGTTATTCCCTTGGGTTCAAAATGTCAGGTTTGGACTGGTGTTGCTGGTTTACCAGTAGTTCTATCAACACAATTGTTACTGGGTTGGTGATCCTCATCTTTATTTGGGTCTGAATTTGTTATTTGTCAGGAGCTCTGTAGTGATGACAAAATAAGGCTGTATTTATCCCTTCTGCATATGTTTGTGCTTCCTTCAAGTATTGCTTGTTGTTGACTAACTTGGGCTGAGGCAGGGATGGTGTGGGGAGGGGAGAAGATGGGAAATGGATTACATGATGAATTTCATGGAGCTGTTGCTGTGTTTACTCCTTGCAGGTCTCTATTGATCAATCAGTTCCTGCAGCCTCAGATGGCAGCACCTTGCTACCCACGGGGCAGGGCCCTGACAGGGGCAGCAGCCAGGCCCTGGGGAGCACCCAGAGCACTGCAGAGCCAGGATACAGCACAGCTGCTGCTGCAGAGGGCAGGTAGGAGAGGCACAGCACTGCTCTACTGCAGAGCTGCTCAATTCCAGCCCCTTTCTGGTGTCAGGGAATGTGCAGGAACCTGGGAACAGGCTGTGCTTGCCTGTCAGCACGAGCAGGCACTTGTCACAAGACCTTACTGCAGCATTTCCACGTGCAGAGACAGTGGTAGTAAAATAAGCCCTGCAACCCAGTTTTCCAGAATTAAATGAACACAAGGCCTGATTTCTCCACCCACAAGGAGGGCTTCATTCTTGAAGAAAAGAAGAAATTCCATTTCTGAAATCTGCTAGTAGGAAACCAGGCTCTGAATTGACATCTTTGGCTGCTTTGGCAGGGGGTGGGGGCCTGCAGGTCTGATTGGATCAAGCAGGTTGATGAAATCCAAGAGGTTCTAACCTGGAAGCAAGACACCGGGGAGGAAGCAATGTTGAAAATAAACTTCATTAGCACCTGTTTCCTGTGGTTGTATATTACAGTAAAAAGAAAATTAGCCAGCTTCAAAATGTTTGCTTTCAGTTGCTGCTGAATGCAGCTGGATGTGAGATATTGTGCTTTGTGTCCATAAAGCAATGTCCTGGTGACTTCAGGAGGGAATTACTCATCTGATGCTTTTAGTTGTCCTTCTTGAGATGAAAAAGGAAATAAATGTGGCAAAGTCATTGTTGAGAATAGAGGGCAGTTTTCTTAAATGTATGTATTTGAACAAATCTGGCAGCTTCCTTGATTTTTGAACTTGCTTTTGTTTACTGTCCAGCTCTCAGCAGTGTTCAACAAGTGCTCTGACTTCCTCCTCCACTTTGGTAGAGATTCTTGAAGCCATGAAACACCCCACGTAAGTTTTTAATATAAATGTGCTTACCATCTGATGAGATGTTTAACAAGGGGACATGAGAAGTGGAGTCACTCAAAGGAGAGCCCCATGTCAGCTGTTGAAGAGTTTTAAACTTCCTTTTGTTATTCAGTTCCAGACTCTCTAATAAGGAATTTTATAGAAATTGAGATACAAGCAAACTTCAATTATTAGAGTCCCAGAACCTTGTCAAATCAAGAATTCTCAGTAAGTCACTAAAGTGCTGTCAATGTCAGCTCTTCATCTTGTTCCCAAAAGCCAATGAGACATCGCTCCAGGGACACTGAGCATTTCTTGTCCCGTGTTCTATCCTTCCCCCAGTCATTTTTGTCTTTGTTATCTAAAAGAGCTCCCCATCAGCTGTGTTAACACGTGTGACTTGCTGTGCTTCAGCACAGGGATCCAGCTGCTCTCTGAACAGAAGGGCCTCTCCCCCTACTGCTTCATCAGTGCAGAGGTTGTGCACTGGCTGGTGAATAATGTGGAAGGGGTGCACACCCAGGCCATGGCCATTGATATAATGCAGGTAAGGAAACTATCCAGGAGCACATGGGGGGGCCAGAAATGCCTCACTCTGGGAAGAAAGTAAAGTTTTAGGGCAAAGCATAACAACAATTTCTGTTACTAAATAAAATCTTCTTATGGATGAGCACTGAAAGCAGTCTTCAACAGAATATGAGGTAACGATGACATTTTTTGGATTTCCTGTCACGAAACAGCAACACATTCCTCAGTAGTAGCACGTATTTTTTTCCTACTTACGTGGTGATGGTTCTGTTTATAACCTGCAATTACCTGATACTTACCAAGTACTCTGGATTGTGTTGGAATTGAGGCACTAGGCTGTGATTTGGTTTTCCTTTCTGATAATTAGCTAATAAAGTAGTAATGAAACCAGCATAAGACCTTTCTGTTATAGATGCTGAAGTAGATGCACTTTAGGCAGGAACCCTGCTTGTATTCATCAAGGGATTTTTCTGTATTGAACTGTGTCAGGGGCAGAAGGTTGGAAATGTTCTGGAGTTCATTCCTCTGCTGAGATCCCATATCAATTAACAGAGAACTTAGAATGTTTCCAAACTCTTTACCTTCTTTAAATCCATCTATAAAACCAGAGCAGGGTGTATGGGAGGAAGACAGACATCTGTAGAAAGGTCAAATGTAATTTCTCAGGGAGATAAGAAATTGCTACATTTACTGAATATCAAGAGATAACTATGCTGGTATTCTTGTTAGGCACATATCTGGACAAAAAGATGTCAAGGAAAAGAAAATTACTTCCTAATGTTCTCTAGCAACCTTTTTATGTAACTGGAAGTGTGATTTCTTTTTTATCATGTTTGCTCTGTTCTTTCTTTTTCTTGTTCAGAAAATGTTAGAAGAGCAGCTTATTGTCCATGCATCGGGAGAAGCTTTACGAACCTTTATTTATGGCTTTTATTTTTACAAGATTGTTGTGGACAAAGAACCAGACCGAGGTCAGCATCGTTATTGCAGGACTTGGAACGGTCTGCCCAGGGAGGTGGTGGAGTCCCCATCCCTGGATATGTTTAAATAAAAATTGGATGTGGCACTCAGTGCCATGGTCTAGTTGAGGTATTAGGGCATGGGTTGGACTCGATGATTTTGGAGGTCTCTTCCAAATTAGAAATTCTGTGATTCTGTGACTTTCCTCACTATCCCTTTGCATAATCACCAGGGTGATCTCGATTCTTAGGGGTGCTGCAGCAGGAATGCATTTTGGTAGCAACCAAAACCACTGAAATTTGGCCTTTTTAGTTGAGGGGGAAAAAAAAAAGTAATAGCAGAAAACATAAAGTAACTTTTATCCTGCCTCTTTTTCATCAAGAACTACTTTCCTGAGTTTTGTCCCTTCATTTCTAACTGCAAACTTCCCCTCACACAGTGGGGCTGCAACAGCCTGCCATGTGGCACACAGCTGCCATGGATGACTTCTCAGCCTTCCAGAGGAAGTGGTTTGAGGTGGCCTTTGTGGCAGAAGAGCTGCTGCACTCGGAGATCCCGGCGTTCCTGCTGCCCTGGCTGCCCAGCCGCCCCGCCTCCTATGCAAGTAGGCACAGTTCCTTTAGCCGCAGTTTCGGAGGACGGAGCCAGGCAGCTGCACTCTTAGGTAGATGCACAGCACAGGTGACAGCTGGGGAAGTTCAAGGGGAGACTTTGAAAGGGGAAGAGCAGCCAGCCAAGGGTATGATCTCACGTGGACCAGCAGCAAAGCTGCAAATTTCATGCTGGCCTTACAGTGTCTTGCACGTGGACTCGTTCTCATATGCTGGAGGTGTGTTCCACTGGCTGGGCAGGAAACTTTTACTTCAGAGTACTGGAATACAATAAAAAGTATTTCTTAAAATATCCCTTCTTCCTGAACTTCTAGAACATAGGGAAGAAGATACTTTGTCTCCTTGCAAATCCAGAGAGATTCTTCATGACCTGTAAGGAATATGGAGGCATAAATTGTGAGAACAGCAAAGCAGCCAAACTGTTCTTAAAATTACATATCTAATTGCTTCCTAGAGGCAAAAGCCACAGTGAGATCCAGATGTGTTAGATGTTTTCCGTGATGTGCTGGAGGCTTTTTAGCTAATCTGAAGCAGACTCCTTAAATTAATGAGTCTGTGAAGCCCAGCTGCAGCTGATCCCTGTGGTATGGAAGCAGTAGGAATCCAATGCTCTGTGATGTGTGGAGAGTGACACTGACTGCCTCTAACAGCCCATGAAACACACTGGCTGCGTGACTGACCCTGTTGCTTTGTCAGCTTCTTGTTGCATTTCCAGGCCAGCCTGAGTCACTTGCTTTTGTTCTTCTTTCCTTGTTTAAGAGAAAAATCATTGCTATCTATGGAACTGCAACTTCAGGTTTATTTAGATGCATCTGTTAAAGGGCTAGCAATTAAGGATAAAAAGAAAAAAAAAGCTGTTCTCTTGTTGTGTATATTTAACCTTCTGAAAAGAATTGCCTTACTGCTGGTGTAGCATGTCTTAAACCTGAAGTCACAGTAATCCTTGAATATTTCTGAGAGCCTTGTTTGAAGAGGAACAGCACCAGAAATGGGAAAGCATTAACGATAGGAAGTCTGAACTAATGGTTAATTCCCTGAAGTCAACATATGCAGGTTATTTTCCCTGTCACACGGTAAATCTGTTGCCTTGGCTGGTATCCAACCTCATTAGCTCAGTGTCTGGCCAGAGCTGAAGCCTGAACATGGCTGGCATGAAAGTATTGTGGAGGCTGGAGGCACTGGGGCCAGATCCTGTTCGTGGTTTCATCTCTTACTCACTATTTAGCCTGAGAAAAATCAGTTCACGTTCCTCTGTCTGTGCTCTGTTGTGAGCTGAGAGGACTGAGACTCAGCAGGCCTGCAGCCATGGGGATGAGTGGAAGTGTGCCTCATTGTCCCCCTCACCTCTCCAGCCAGGACAGGAGTGTATTCCTGCAGCACGTGGGTGTTACACACCCGTGTAGTCTCCTTTTCCTTTCAGTTGGGATTATGTCCATTTTACTATTCAGCTAATTTGCAGCCCTTCAATGGGTGATGAATGCCTTCAGATTGCTCTCATGCAGTCTGGATTTTCCAGGAATTATAGTTTCTTTTGGAAAAATTGAGTGCAGAAGTTTTTTTCTTACAAAAGAACTGGTTTAAATGATGCTTCTGTGCTGTTTCTCTTCTAAACAGTATTCCAAAAAAACTTCAGCAGTTCATCTGAGGTAAAGAGCTTTACTAAACCCAGATGACCCCTGGTCCACGTGACTTCATTTGTTCCTCTCTTGGTCTTGATTAGGTTGTGGTTTTTATTTCTTCCCCTCCCCACCTTCCCTAAATGTCAGGCTGTGACATAAAATTGCATGCAAGAATTGGGAGCTCTGGAACAAGCTCCATGTATCTCTCAAATCTTTATCCCTCCCAATTTCCCAATCACTTGCCCAGTGACTGTCCCCTTTCCCTTCCCAGTGGAAGTGTGACCTGTGACACAGCTAATCTTGTCCCTTTGATTTGTAGCAGTGCATGCACTAGCAACTGTAGTCATGTATGTAGTGGAGTCTGTGACTGGAGAATAACCTGCCTGCTCCTCTCCGATTTGCTTAGTAAATCATTAGTTAAATACTCACTAGTAGAAGACAATTGGGAAGCAGGTGAGTCCTCTTAAAGTCTGACCTATGGAAGCCAGAGTATATTCTATTCAAATAAGCTGCTTTTAATCAGAAGCTTCTGAATTCAGATATGTGGACATTTCTCATCAGTGTTGAATGTATTTTTGATTAGCTCACCTCATGGGACTGGGTTCCCCTGGCTTTGCCTGTGAACTGTGGCTGCAGACAAGGCAGAGAGAGACAGCCCAGCCCTGACAGGGAGTCTGCATTCTCTGGGAAAAGCAACATTCTAAGGGAGCAGGGAGCTCATTCTTCACCGTGTGCTGGTTTGGGCACGCTGGGCTGTGGTGTTATCACTGACCCCTTGGCTAATGACCAACACCTACCTGACTGAGCTGCTTTGGTTTCACAGCTTCCAGGATGTTGTTGTCCAACACACTTGGTTACAAATTTGGCACCATAACCTCCTGACCATAAGTATTGTGTTCACAATATCCAAAGGAGCCAGAAACTCTCACAGTATTGGTCTGACGATACCAGATTAACTCAGAAATTGCAAATGACATGTTTCCCAAAGACAGAGATGAGTCTTATTTATGAAACAAAATTGGGTGATGTTCTTTCCTTTTTGTTGTTTTTATTTTTCATGTTCTATGCTGCAGTAATAGCAATGTAAAGGATTTCCTTTTAACTTTGAAAGTGCCTCCAGATAACTTGCAGTAGAAGTGAAGGTGGGAACTTTCCATCTACCTTGAGGAAGGATTTCAAATTTTTTTTTTAAATACCATCAAGCCATCAAATTATAAGATAATTTAAAAGCTGACCCTATAAAGGGGTGCACTTCTACTTCAGCAAGAGATAACTACACCAATCCCTCATGCATGCAATAATAAAAAGGGCAGAAGTTTTCCAGTAGAAGCTTTGCAGCCCATTGTTTTCTGTCAATTTTTAACATTACAGAAATGTTAAATTATGTATTTGTCTAAAGAAAAGTTGAAAGTGATGCTGTGTTTCATAGCAAGACTTTGGTCTCCGAGTCAGCAGATCTGGATTCCATCCCCAGCCTTGCAGTCCCCTGTGTGACACCAGCCAGGTCACTTCCACTGCTGTGCTTCTCTCCTCTCCTGCCTGATACCTGAGGGTTTCTGTCACCAGGATGCTGGGGTGTGGGGCACAAAGGGAGCTGCACCTTGGGCACTCTCCCAGCCCTTACTGCAAAGCTCTAGGAGCTATTGCAGTGGTCAGAATGCTGCTGCATGTCTTGGCTGACTCTTGGTGCTTTTACAGAAAGTGTTGGATGTGCACTTTCAACAATGCGGTAATGTGGGATATTGATGTGAGACTAAAGGAACAAGAAATTTAACTTCCAATCTCCTTTAGCTATGGAAAGTCCTGGAATGCTCCTGCCCCATGGAACAGCACCCTGTTGTGATTTCTGGTGGAGGTATATAGAAATATTGGGAGTGTTTTGGGCATGAAGAAGCTGGTGTTGTCTAGCCATGCTTAATTATGGCACCAGTTGCCTGTTGATCAACTGCTGGATTCTTGGTTCTCTCTCCTTACTGCAGCTGAAATGTCTTTTGTCTGCTTGGGGAGGTGATTCTGTAGCCCATACCCCTGACATGAGAAATACCTCAGGATTTTTGTCTTTGGTGATCTGGATGAGCGGCATTCTGGGACTATTCTGCTAGCCCAAAAATACCTGGGGAGGAACGGGAGCACAAATTCATTTCAAATGACTTATCTTGGTTCTTCTGTTCCCTTCATCTTGTCTTCACCTTCTCTCTGGTGCCCATCTGACCCCCCTTGGCTGCCCAGCTGCCACAGTGCCCGAGCAGCGGACGGTGACGCTGGATGTGGATGTGAACAACCGCACGGACCGCCTGGAGTGGTGCAGTTGTTATTACCATGGCAATTTCTCCCTCAACGCTGCCTTTGAGATCAAGTTACACTGGATGGCAGTGACTGCAGCTGTTCTGTTTGAGATGGTGAGATCCTGGGCTTCTGGACAGCCACAGAAATGCCTGTCTGGCCTCTGTGTCCCTTGGACAACTTGGGACATTGTATTAGGAAGTCTTAGGGGGAGAGACAGTGGCTTGCATCTGCCTTTGTTTCCATAAGTAATTTTCCTGGTGGTTGTTAGTGTTGCTGCATCTGCTCAGTATTTATCACATCATCTATAGCCATTCTGTCTGCAGGGGTATGTTCTGCTTTTAGCAGGTTTTGTGTACAGTATGCAGAGATCAGCACAGGTCAAGGTGATAAATTTAAGTCCCCCTTAGGCAAATTTTAAGCCCTGAGCCAGGTCTTTGGAAAAAAATCTGTTTCACATTACATTCCTTGTATCCCCAAAGCTTTAAACTTTAAATCTCAGTGGAATTGCTTTCATAACAGGGCTTTTCCAGGCAATGTGTTCTGGAATGTTTTAGGATTTTTTTTTAACTTGCTGAAAACATTTTGAATTGAAAACATGTCACTTTTATTTTTTAGATTAAATTTTTAGATTTCATTTTTAGATTTTTTGGTTTCTCTAATGTAGCTTCTGTAAAACTGAAATTATTTAACACCAGGTTTTACCCCAGCCAGCCAGACAGCACTAGGTAGCTGGTTTTGCTTTTATTTAAAATCAATTGCACTGTTCCAGTAAAGCAGAAGTGTTTAGCCACTGGTGATAAGTAGGCTGAATCAGTTCCTGAAAAATGTCCAATTTAAAGTGCTTTCTGATTGATGGGGCACTTCAGAAAAAGGAAAGCCTGATGTCTTGTGTTTGTAGTGCTTTGCTTGCAAGGACGTTGGTGTGCCTGCCATGCCTGTGGAGGACTGAGCATGTC
The DNA here is from genome assembly GCA_013400435.1 of Pycnonotus jocosus. Taxonomy (NCBI): domain Eukaryota; kingdom Metazoa; phylum Chordata; class Aves; order Passeriformes; family Pycnonotidae; genus Pycnonotus; species Pycnonotus jocosus. The sequence continues at coordinate 419,197 of VWYP01023933.1, forward strand.
TGATCTATTCTGGGGAGATGAGTTGCTCTTTTGCACATAAGTGCCCCTCATCAGCTGCCGTGTGTGCTGTGATTCATTGCTTGAATTTCTCCTCAGGTTCAGGGTTGGCACCGGAAAGCCACGTCCTGTGGGTTCCTGCTGGTGCCAGTGCTCGAGGGCCCCTTTGCTTTGCCCAGTTACTTGTACGGGGATCCCCTTCGGGCTCAGCTCTTCATCCCACTCAACATCAGCTGCTTGCTGAAGGAGGGCAGTGAGCATTTGTTTGATGGTAAGAAATGCACTTCCTTCACCCCTCGGATCCTCTGTGCAAACAGGTCAGTGTTGGCGTGGAGCTGATGGAAAGAAGCTCCTTTAGCAGCCAGCCTTAGGTGGCTGAAGGAGCTGTTTCTACAGGTCAGCAGCCCCTCAGGGAGGAGGTGCTGGAGGAAGCTGTGCTGGCAGGCTGGTTGTGGGCAGCAGGAAGCACCAGCACCCAGGAAGGGTGGTCTCCCCAGTGATCTCCTGCACACCCTTACAGAGCCCATAGCCAGGAGCTGTTGTGTTTGACAGACTCTTGTGTCTGTTCTGCTGGCAGACCCACAGCTGCTCTGCATTTGTATCCTGCGTTTGTTTATTCTCCCCCTCCCTAAGATTGGGTTTTCGCCACTGCCATCCTTCTTTTGTTGTTGCTATGGTTACTTTAATGGTTACAGTGTTTGCACATGAGATTAAGCACCAGAAACTGCAATCTCCTTTTCTGCAACGTGACCTCGCCCTTTCCAGTGAGGCTCTTGTGGTAAAGCTTGGGTGGAACCCCAAGATCAGAGAACTGTCCCCATGCAAAATTGCATCATGAGAAGGGACAATTAGCAAAAGGTTCTGGTTTAATATAGTAGATACGATATTTTCATTAACCCTTGACTCAGTGTGCAATGAATGTGTGTGACACTGTGTGCAATGAATGTGACAAATCCATGTGCTGTGAGGTCACCATAGCCCAACTGACTGAATTAAATATTTTCAGAGCACTCTTGTGATACACAGCAGCCCATTCTTCTTCCTTGCCCCCTCCCATACCCCCTCACTTATGTTCCCCCTTTATGTTCCTCAAGAGACACAAATAATAAATTCAGGGATGAGTCTGCTACTGGAGTGTACAAGACACATCTTTAAGAGACAGCTGACAAAAAAAATGTGACTGAAGGAAATGGCTAGGGGAAAAAAAAGAGTGCACGGAGGCCTCCTGAGGAAAACTGAGGTCTTGAAAAGGAAGGCAATAAAGTAGCTTTAGTAGATAATTGTTACCTTTTTGTTTGTTTCAGGCTTTGAGCCAGAAACATACTGGGACCGAATGCATCTGCTGCAGGAAGCAATAGCACACAGGTATGTCTGCAGTGCAGGGGGGTCACCAAACAGTTCCTGTCTCCGTGGATGATGTGGGATGAAGGCCTGTGCTGAGCTGTCACTCCTGAGTCATTGGGCTCTGTGCTGTCTGCCTCTCTGCACTCTGCTTACAGACCAGACTAAAATACAACCTGCATGGCCCCAGGTAGTGCTGGGGCTGCAAGGGGCAGGTGTGTGGTGTTTGGCACTCCTTAGGAACCACCCTCTCCTCCTAGGGAGGGCCTTGCCTTTGGAAAGTGCTCCTTATTCTAACTTAGAAGCAGAAAATCTGTAAATAAATTCTTCCTGAGAAGGGACAGTTCTTTCCTTCTTGTGTCTTTAGCAGTCTTGAGCTGGGTGACACCTGATGATTGACATTGGCAGGAGACTGGGGTGGGAGCTGTACAGAGGAGGTTGGGCCCGATTTAAGAAGGAATTGTTGGAAGCTTTGGATACTATCTAGCCTTATCCCTTTGTGTGATTGAGCTGCCAGTTTCTTTCATGGTGTTGCTGCCAGGGTTTTTTTTCATGACAGAGAGGGCTGCCTTTTGTAATGGACTTTAGCTTGGAAATCAGCTTTCATTAGTTTAGAAAGCAGGAGAAGAACAAGTATCCTACAGACAGCAGAGAACTGCCAGGTAAGCTGCTTGAAGTTCTGCATGGAACATTGCACATCATGAAAATAATAATGTTGCAGCTTGAAACATGCCCAGGGAATGTCAGTCTGGACTATTGCTCTTCCCTCCCTCGTGTGCAGCCACCCCATTTTGTCAGAGACTGCTTGGAGCTGGTGTTCTTGTTTCCAGCTCAAGGCAGGACAGGGAGCAGTGTGGGGTGACATGCTTTCCCACTGTCTGGCAGGGCCAGAGAATTATTTGGAGAGGCTCAGCTCTCTTCATCCCTTTTCCTTTTGCCTTCAGGCTGTGAGAAAGGGATAGTGGAAGGATTTCCTCTGGTGCCCCTGCCTTTGGCTGAGGAATCCTACCTGGAGTGGCTCTTTTTATCTTTTTGTTTTCTTTTCTTTTTTAATTCCCCTTGTTTCTATTTCTTCAGATTTGGGTTTGTACAAGATAAATATTCAGCCTCTGCATTCAACTTCCCAGCAGAAAACAAACCCCAGTATATCCATGTCACAGGTGAGCAATATTTGGGAGGCTCTGTGGCATAGAGGAGGTCATTACAAACAAGAGAACCATTTTATATGTGGTTTGTGTTTTATGTCAGTGATGTTGGTGCTGTTCTGTCCCAAACCAGACAACAAGCAGTTGTGTAAGACAACACAAACCAGAAAACTGGAGGGGGCAGCATGAAAAGCACCAAGTGTTGCTGCTAATAAATGGTGTTGGTTTGAAATGCTGCTTTACAGTGGCTGTGAAACTTTTCTTTCCAGAAGCTGAAGAAATTTTTAAAAAATGAGGCAAAGCTTATTCCAGGGTCAGTGTAAATTGATGAATGTGTACCCAGAAGCTAGAAAGAAGGGAAAGGTGTTGGGAGAAGTTGTGCTTAAGGTCTGTTGTAGGTGCATCTCTACCCATATACACTGTGTGGGGGATAGATCAAGCCTTTAGGGTCCACTTGCTGAGACGTGAAAAGGCGGTGTTTGGAAAATTGCAGAAGAGAATGGAAATTGATGGGAAGTTAGCAAGATGGATCAGAGCCTACATCTTTGCTTCATTCTGTGCTTGTAAGAGAAAGGCAAAGTGCAGTCCCTCCCGGTGTTGTAACATACAGGAAGAAGTAGCACTTAAGAGCCAAGGGGCTAAAGAGGGGAAAATCCCAATTTTCTCTTGCTAAAAGGCAATTAAATGCAACTTTAGGCCAGTTTACTTTAGGCATTTGAGGCCAGTTTCGTTTCAGAATTTAACCAGCAGCAGGGACCGGGTGTGCCCCAGGCTGAAGCGCTGTGTGTCTCCTGCAGGGACGGTGTTCCTGCAGCTGCCCTACTCCAAGCGCAAGTTCTCCAGCGGGCAGCAGCGGCGCCGGCGCAACTCCACCAGCTCCGGCACGCAGAACATGTTCTGTGAGGAGCGCATCGGCTACAACTGGGCCTACAACACCATGCTGACCAAAACCTGGCGCTCCAGCGCCACCGGCGACGAGAAATTCGCCGACCGCCTGCTGAAAGACTTCACTGACTTCTGCTGGAACAAGGACAGCCGGCTCGTTACCTTCTGGACTGACTGTCTGGACAAGATGCACGCTAGTGCTCCGTAAATCTCTGGGATCTCTTAGGGAGACAGCTAGAAGCTTTACCTTGTGGCAAGGAAGTACAAGTGGAGAGTCTCTCTGTTGGATTCATATTGAGGCTCCAAGAGGACCTGAGCAATATTGGTGTTGATATTCAACAGAATTTAAGTGCTTGGAAAAAAATAGAATTTGAGCTCTTGGCTTGCCAGTATCTATCACATGACCTCAGCTTGGTTTCAAGTAGCTACAGACCTTGGTTGCCAAAACTTCTGTTAGAGCAGAGGTAGAGGAGGGAGAGTTCAAATGGTTTTCAAGGGGGGTTGGATTCAGCACAGTGTGATGCTATCAGCTTCCAGTCACTGGAAATGATGGGTTGGCATCTGATGTGCCTGGCAGCAGCCTGCCCCTTCCCCTTCCAAGGTGTACCTGATTGTGTGAATATGTAAGATAAGATGTGAGAGATGCTTGTTAAATTTTCATACATGTAAATAAGTAAAATGCAGAAAATGAAGTGACCTGGTGTTTTGTTGTAACTCTTCAGACAGCAATACAGAATTGGTGAGTAAAAGAAAACAATTGCCAAAAGAAAATACTGCTTTCTATGTTTGGCTCAAAGTTCAGTGCTGGGGCTTTGTCTTGTAATCATGCAGGATTTTCTGTCTTCATATCTGGATCACAGCAAGAGCAAGAAGCCAGTTACTGCCTGGCAGGGCCAGCCTAAGGAGAAATCAAGGCCCACTGAACACAAGTTGCTGCTGAGGGTATGGGTAGGTTTTTAGAAAGTGTCTGCCCTGCAGGAGGAAGCTGCCTGCTCTCAAGTGTGTAGGGTTTGTCTTTGCAGGGCCTTGGCATGAGCTGGTTATTGAAGTGCAGATTTCAGGGGGTCACGGCCGGCCCCCAGCTGTGCCATGCCCGCGGGCTGTTGGCTCCTGCTGCCAGATGGTTCCTCATTGTTGTGTCCTCGAGAAACTGGAGTCGGGAGGATTGACACCGTCACAGTGGCGTTCAGATCTGATTCAAGGCAAATCGTAGCTGCTTCAGTTTTTTATCCCCTAAACTGAGTCAGGATGATTCATCTGTTTTCAGACAGCACCCATCTAGAGAAGGTGGGTTTGAGCTGCGTGCCTCTTCATTCAGTCGCTCTAAGTGTGTCAAAATTATCGGTGCTTGTCTAATCCCCATTAGCAACTTAAAAATACTCTCTACTATGGCAGGAACTTGCTGCTGTCTATTCTGTGCCGTTCTGATCTGTGCTGCGCTCGGGCCGAGGCTGAGCACGCGGCGGGCGCTCGGTCGAGGCTGCAGCGGGGCGGGGGCGGAGGGCGGGGGAGGCTCGGAGCCCCGCCCGGGCGGCGCCTGGAACCCGACAGCGGCCCCACACCTGACCCGCAGTGCCCTGGGCGCCGGGAGGGGCTTGGACACTGAGCGAGGCCACCGTGAGGATAGAGATCGGCATCGGGATCGGGACCACGACCGCGCCGGCTTCAGGAGCCTCGCCTCGCTGCCGGAGAAAGGGGACGGGGCTGCCGCGTGTCCCTGCCCTGCACTTCGCAGCTCTTGCACAGCTTTTCCCCGGAGCTGCAGCTGGCCCCACGGTAGGGGGGTGTCCGCGAAGAATCGCGCCGGCGTCCTTTTCCCAGGAAAACGGGTGAGAAACAGCCCCGACGAGGGTTTTTCATTTTATGTGGTCTGCCCGGGCCTGTCACCTGCCATTTTGGAAAATTTTCACCAGAACGTCCAATTAATTTCACCAAATTAATTTCACCAGAATGTCTCTGGACATTCATGTTTTGGTAGTTTGAACCTGTAAGCAGTGGGTGTAAACCCTAGAGTTAGTCTCCGAGTTTTGAGGAAAGTTTAATGTGTCTTTCTGAGCTCAGTTTTCTCAATTGCAAACCTGGTACGTCTTCAGCTTTTCAGGGCTGCTTTAGGCCTAGGTTTTTTAAAAGCATTTTGAGGTCTTTAGGATGCTTTTAACAGCACAATGAATTTCTTTCCTTAAAAAAAGGAAAAGCATACCATAGAATCTAAAAATAGGCGATAAAGAGTTTTTATCTAACCACAGCTTTGTGCATTGCATAGGAAAAGCTTTCCAGCAGGACATGATGATGAAGCAGTTCATGGCCATGTTAAAGAAGAATGAAAATGAGCATTGCCCACCCACCAAGCTGTTGAATCTAGCAGGACAGCTTTGTCGGGAGCTCCAGAGCTCAGCTCCTGGTCTGGAGAAGCTGGTTGAAGCTGTGATGGGATGCAAGAATAAGAGATATTTTCTCACTAACATCCATGTTGTTTGGGCCTGTGTGTCTGTTCATATCCAAAAAGGGCAACATGATGCAGCCTGCAGACTCCTGGAGGTAGGGATGTGTTCTTCAGTTCCTCAGGGAAACAAAAAGCCGTGATAGAAAAGCAACAGTTAGCGAGCTGTTAGTGCAGAAGTACCTGGAGCAGTCCCAGCTTGTGTAAGGCAGTGGAAGGTGATAGGTGTGCATTGTTGACCTGAAATACAGGACAAAGCCTTTGCTGCAGGCACTTAGAGTAAATCAGCCAAGGGGAAAAAGGCAGCTGGGAGATTGAGGTTGGTTGTAGCAGGATTTGTGTTCTACTGTGGTGGTTCTTGGAGTTTTTCACAATCTTAGGGCTCAGGACATGAAAGTGTTGGGGAGCCCAAGATTAGGGGGCTGGGCAGGGTGGGACTACATGAGGAAAGCTGGATGGTGCCACTCAAGGTGAGGGATTTTTGGCCTCTAGATCTGGTAATTAGACCTTTCCACCAGGGGAAAAGAAGGAAATAGGCAACTCCCTGTGTTCATGAGAGAAGGTACAGCGAGCCATATGCTTAGACAATGCTACTATCTCTGTCAAACCAGTAGGAATCCCTGAGTAAATTCCTGTTGAGGGTCTTCTCCTTTATACACAGGCTGACTGACTCTCTGGAAAGGTTTGCTTATGCACAGTTTTGTTTTAGTGTTGCAAGGCAGAAGAGAAGGAACAACTGGTGCAACTTTGGCATGAGATTCACTACCGGAGGGCTATGGAGAAATACCAGACAGATTGTCTGACACCACTGCAGAAGTTCCGTTGCAGGAAGAGGTACTGCATCCTGGGGAAACAAAGATTTTTTTTTTTTTGGGGGGGTAATTTTCAGATGCAGAAGCTGGTTTTACACCTCTAGATGCTGCTTCTTGGAGCTTGATTTTTCTTGGTATTTTGACCACTTGTGGCAATGCGAGAAAATCCCCATGAATGCAAATTATTCCTTTGGGGTCCTTTTTAATCCCATTTTCTCCTGTGTACAGGAATCCTCCACCTATTTCCCTTTGTCCTGAAGGCCTGAAGAATCGAAACTTTTCGGAAGAAGTGCGCCAGCAGCTGCACAGGTTTGCTGCAGAGGTGACAACACATCCCGACAAGAAACAGCGGGTAGGGATATGCTGGGGATACTTCCCATCAAATCTCTCTGTCACAGGAAAGCAGGACACTGCAATCACCAGTCTATAACTGGTTTAATTTCTAAATCCTTGTTTTCAGAAGGCTCATTGGGTCTGGGGTTCCTTGTATTTGATTTTTCCCTAAAGGTTTCTTTAAAAAATCATCAGGTCCATGCTAAATAATTTCTCTTGCTGTGGACAAAAAGTTGAGGGACAATAAATTCCTCACTGGGTTTTTAACATTTCTAATTTTGTAGTGATTGAGCATAGGCAGGCAAACAGCCATCACTCAGCAGAGCTCTATTACAATGAGAAATAGTTGTGATTTGACTGAGTAACAGCCTATATAAAATTGCACTTTGTTCACCAGGATATATTTTGTGCTGACTTTTCAAATGCTGCTAATTTGATGTGATGATACAATGGGCTGTGTTGGTGTATGCATGGATCTACCTTCTTTGGACAGGGACAGATTTGTAATGGGAGAGATGTGTGAGTTAAATCAATAAGCACTGTTGATCACTACTTGCCAGGTGAGGGCTTCAGACTTCAATGCCTGCCTCTGTGAAGCTGTCATTCTGTGGGAAGAGCATGCTTTGGTGAGCAGTATAGAATAGCTGTGGCTTCCGTAACAAATAAGTTGTCTGGGAGTGCAGGGTGGAATTTGTGTTCTCCATCAGCTCTGAGTTTATAAAATGGTCTCAATTGGATCCACCAGGCCTATTGGAGACCTAGTGAATAAATGTCTCTGGCTTTGGAAGGTCTTTTGCTGGACTGCTTTTGGAACTGAGGGGAAATTCCTGATTATTTGGATGTGATTTTTTTTTCCTTTGATTTCTCCCTGTGCCTGGGTTTGCAGGAGGGATTGGCTCGGGACATGAACCTGCAGCCAATTCAGGTCTATAATTGGTTTGCAAATTATCGACGACGTCAAAAATCCCGACTCCTTCGTATGAAAGAGATCAACAATTCATGTCCTGGGAGGGCTTTGGCTTCCCACACAAATGAGCCACAGGATAAAGGATCCCACACTCTACAAACTGCAGGTTTGTCTCTTCTTAATGGGTTCAGGATGTGGTCCAGAGAGGTGAAAATCAATTTTAAATTCCCCTAGGAAGGGAAGGATATTGCTTCTTCAGAACAGTATTATGTGCTGATGGATCAAGTGGATGCTGGAGGACTCTGCTTCAGTGAAGTGCCTCATTGTTTGGCTCCAGGCTGTCACTCTAGAGGAGCAGACACTGCTAAGGCATGTGCAACAACAGGTGAAAAGAGATGCCTGGCTCTTTAAGGAGGCACCAAATGAAAGCAAATACATGTGAAACAGCAGGTTTTAGCTCTCAGATTCTGGGATCAGGGCAGTGTACTCCAGGAAAATCCAGTATTTCCATGTCCTTCCACAGACACTTAACCAAACTTCAGTCACAAGGCACAGAGAGGTCTTGCTGCATTTGACAGATTGGACTTGTTTTGTTGCCTTTTGGAGTAATCATTAGGGTTGTTTCAACTGCCTGGCCTGCACCTTTCAGATGGATCTCGTGTGGGCATCAGCCCTGGGCAAATGGAGAAAACCCTGATGCCCTGTGAGCCAGGATGGGAGCAGCCAGCTGCACCTCTGTATAAGCCTCCTGAAGGAACATATTTAAAGATGCTGGAATGCAGGTGATGTATGGCATCCTTACAGTGACAGTTCAGAAATGAAGCAATATTTAAACCTATTCATGGAACTGACTTCCATGTTGGTTCCATGGGGGCATCACTTAGGAGCCTTGCCACCACTGACGGAAATGTTCCTTGTCCAGTCAGAGCAGCTCATCTCCCAGCTGTGGAGGGCAGGATTCAGAGGTTTAGCTGGGGATCCCCTTTTGGCAAAGCAATATGTCTGGCTGATTAATTTTCTCCATCGTTGCAGCTGTATGCAGAGCCCTGAGCTGCCTGAAGCTGGAACAAGCATTGCTTTGTTCACCACTCACAGCACTGAACAACCTGTACCTTCTGGCACTGGGGCTGGGATGGAACCAGGAGCCTGCTTTTGCTCTCCTGTGCTGCTGCCTGGAGAGCCAGTGAGCAGGGCTGCTGCCAGCTCCGGGCAGGGGAGCTTTGCCCTGTGCTCTTCTGAGTCCCTTCCCTCTGTGAATTATTGGCTGCCCATGTGGCAGGCCCCTTACAGCCTTGGAGGAGTCTCTGGCTCTGTGTGGACCCCAGGTGTAGAAGGTTAGTAAAACTGCACCCAGATTGTTGACCTTAAGATTTTTCAAGTTTCCCATCCCATTGTTGTAACCACTCTTGCTCACTTAAGTGTCCTGATTAAGGAGAGCAGGGCTTATTTTGAGCTTTGAACTTCCATGATAGGTCAGTGAGAAAATGTGTTGATTTAAGGTGTTGAAACAGACATTGTTATGTTTGTAACAATTGTACATTGTGATAATTGTAACAAATTGTTAGATTTGTAACAATTGTAACAATTTCCATGGGATAGTGGTGGGTTCCTTTTAGTGTTTCCATTGAGAAAGTCCCTCCAGATGTTGTCTGCTCCCTTGTCCTTTTGCAAGCTTCTGAGTTTTTAATGCCTATCATCATTAAGATACTGCCTGAGAAAAGTCTGGGAACTTCTTAACTGTGACTTGATGCATGTTTTCAAGCCCATGTTCTCACTTTCCTTTCTCTCCCCTGCTATTTTCTCTCTCTTCCTCTTTGTCTTCTTCCTGTCCAGTCTTGTTCAGCATTCCCACCATCTCTTTTCTTCTCCCTGTCCTTCAGAAGAGGATTGATAGGATGCAGAAGTGATGTCCAATTGCTTTTGCCGTAGGTCTGTAGAGCAGGAAGGGCTGTACCTGCCTTTCCCCCAGGCTCTGGTGAATGTGGAGCAAGGAGGGCAGGATCAGCTGGGTCAGGGGTTGGGGCCATGTTATGTGTATCTGTACTTGTGTTTAATGCCAGCATTTATTTCAGCAGGTATTAGAGTTCCCTTGAGCACAGTCCCTCAAGGTGCCTGTGTTGAAGCCAGTTCAGAAAGAATCATTCAGCAGTCAGATTTACAGGATGAAAGCTTAATCCTTAGAGGAGAACAGCTAGAGACCCTGCAATCTATTCCCCACAGGTAAAGGGAGGGAAAGCACAGGGCTGCCTAAAGGCAGGAATAAAAGTGATGCTGAGTCCAGCCATGTCTTGATACCCTGTTGAAGAGAGTTGCAGAAATAGTGACATATCTTGTTCCCAGGTGTGACACACCTCATTCCCTCGTTCCCTGCTTCTCCTTGTGTCCATCCTTCTTTGCCAGTATTTATATCTGTGCATGGGTAATGTTGTCTGAATGTACATGTGTGTGTGTGGCACAAAGGAGATTTGGAACCAGCCTAATCAGAAATTATATGACCTCCTGCTTTTTAGGCAGGTTCAGTTGCTGAACTATTTGCTTGATTTTGTCAGAAAAGCATAACCTGTACTGATCCAGTGAGGGTTGGTTCTGTGGGCTGGCTTGGTAGGGCCTGTACTTAATCCTAAAATAGTTTTTGTAGGTTCACAACCTCATGACAAGATTATTCCATAGTGCAAGCTTTCCAAATTGGAAGACAGAGACAGGCACTGTTCTCTCTTTCTGTTTTCCACCTATAACAAAGGTTTCAGATTTTCTCTGGGAATTGAGATAAATTCAGAGAATGCAAAACAACAAAAAATCGTGCCATTTTCCATATGTTATACAACTTTCATAATGTTACATAAAAATAAACACTGCCAGACATTATGGGCTTCCTTTAATTTACTGATCTGCAAAGCAGAGCAGGAGCAGCAGCCCTATTTTATAACTCTTCTGCTTGACACTGACCAGCGTTTGTGCCAGCATGTCAGTAAGTATGTCAAAAAGGCAAGTAGAAGAAGCTTTATTTCCACTTCAAAAATGAGGAAGCAGAGGTATAGAAGGCTTTGTGGCTTGTTAAACAAGTAAATGCAGGGATTCACCAGAGATAAAGATTGGTGAGGCTTTGGCCCCAGTTCCCTGCTGAAAACATTTCTGCCTTTTACCCCTGTTTCCCACTTGGCCTGGTGCCTCATTCACATTGGTGTCAGATTCCTTGCTCTCAATTGCTGGGGAGAACCCAGATCAGGCATTGTAAACCTCAGGCTGTGTTTCAGGATTCATAGTTTTAAAACAGTGGCTAAAGATCATGAAAGATCAGCAAGGCTTGCTGGCAATATTTTGGCTGGATTTAAAATTACATGTTCTGACTCTGGAGTGAGCTCATGTTTATTTTTAAAATATGTTCTGCCAGTAGAAGAAATCTATGGTGAATGTCTCCTTGTTGGGTATGTCAGTGTGCCAGGCATCCACACACCCTTTGTCATATTCCTATGAGGGGCAGCACTTGCTGCTTTGTTGGCACCTTTTGGTGAGGACACAGTTATTTGAACCTGATTTGTAAACCCTGTTTCATGGCCTGGTCCAGATCTCCCCAAAACCCTGACCTCCTCAAAATTCCATGAATGCTAGGAACATGAATGTTTTTTCAGAAGTGAGTGAGGCTTGGGCTGCAATTTCAGCAATTTCATTTTGCAGTTTCTCTCTAGGGAGCCAGGAGAGCTCTTGTGGGTAGTTTTGGGTAAGATCAGTGCTCAGTCAGTGAGGATCACCTGTGTTGTAAGGCAGAGCCCTTAACAGAGTCAGGGATTGGAGAAGAGTATTGTCACTAGAATCCTCTTGAGCAGTCATGGTGCAATGAGCATCACTCCCTCCTCTGGGGACTCGTGGGGGCAACAGATCAAACTGTGAGGCACATGAGTGCTGCTGTCCTGGAAGGACAGGACAGGGACCTTATCCTGGTTTTAGAGGTAACACAAAGAGAAGGAAATTATTTAGCCAAGATCACCTATCTGGAGTGGACTCAATGTTATGTTCCCCTTGCTTCCTGAGCACTGGGGTAGAGCTACAAGTCAGCCAAAGGGCCCTTAATCTGCTTGTCTCATTTTTAAAGATGCTCACCTGGAAAGGACATGGCCTCAAAGCTTATCAGAACAATTCCTGTTGATTTCTTTCATGGGCTTTTTACAGCCACTCCTACGCACTTGGGCTGTGTCCAAACCTCTTCTGATCTTCAGGGCTGTGAGGTGGGAGTGTGAGAAGGAATCAGGCTGGAAGCTGACTGTCTCCATCTGCTTCTGCTGCCTGAGAGGAGGGTTTGATCCAGCAAGCGGACTGGGAGTCCCTGTGGGACACCAAGCAGATGCTCCCCTTTACAGAGAGTGGTGGTGGATCCTCTCCACTCTGCAAGCTGGGACAGGTGGAATGTAGCCCAGCTAATGGTTCTTGCAGAGTGGAAATCTCGTGCCTTCCATTTCAGAAAGAAAAGCACACTGAACTCTATGGAGAAAGGCATTCTGCATTTATGAGCCAGCATATTGATTTAGAAAATGTCAGTGCTGAGATGTTCATGGCAGCTTACAGCTTCTGCCCGCATTTCTGGGATTCCAGCTCAGTGCTGGGAATCCTGCTGTTAGGCTCTCCCCTCTGGACACCCCAGCATCCTGACACAGGCAGGCAACAAGTCCCAAACCCACCAACAGAGGCTACTTTTTGGCGTGTTGCATAACTGAATTGCAGAACTCGTTGCTAAGGGCACTGTGCATGTCGGTGTAACTGAGCTGTGAAAAAGCATGAGACAAATTCTTGAGAGGGTGGGAGAGGGAGTTGAGCCCATTTGTCATTAGGAAGTGTGACTCTCTGAATGCAGCCTCCAGCAGAGGAGTTCCAAGGCAGGTTACTGGAACCTGGGGAGCATTCCAAGGAAGGGCAACTTGACACTTATCCTGTTGGTTCTACTTTCTTCCTATACTCTGCTAGTGGGCACCTCTTGTCTGGGGCTGTATGGACCCTCACACCTTGGGCAGTTCCTGCTGGTGGTATGGGCAGTGTTGTTGCATTAGAGACAGTTTTGAGTTGGTGATGATGGGAGAGAAATCCCATTCTTGAGTACCCAGTGTCTGCTCCTTGACCCAGTGCCCACAGACTGATCTGTTTTGAGTGGCTGGCAGAGGCTCCAGGGGAGTGTGGATGGGGCAGCCCTGTCCCCAGACTCCACTGCTGGCCTTGGAAAGCTGTGGCAGAAGTGTAGCCAATGTTATGTCTGTCTAAAGCCACATGTTTTGACTCTTAAGGTCTCTGCTTTTAAAACATGTTCCAGGAGCAAGACATTTTGGTAGACAGCTCCTTGTTTATGGCGTGTTTTGGAGCAGAAGGAAAATTGCAAATTGAGATGTGATTCCCTGTATACCGCTCCTGGTCAGGGCAGTCTTCCCACTGCAGAGCTTGTATTTTCAGACCATAACAATTTTGAGAAATGGGGCAGGTGTGTAAACAACTTAACAGAACTCCATCAAATGAATAGTCTCGCCAACAGCCCTTCTTGTCCTGCTGTAAAACATTACAGTAAGTGGCAAATAGAGCATAAATAGAAATGCATTTGTATATGGTATTTTTTTCCAGTTCTTCTCATACTGTGTTTGACAAGCCTCAGTGCCCACCTGTTTCTGCACCCTGTGTGGAAGAAAGCCAAGCCTTGGGACAAAGCCAGGTAAGAGCACACCTAAAGTTCAGAGAAAGGAGCTCTGTACACATGATCCCCTGCAGCTCTCTCAGAGGAGATGTGAAATATCACATTTAGTATGAAACATGTTTGATCTAAGCATAGCTCCTGGAGTCTGGTTCAGAGCAAGCTGGGCATTCCCTGGGGTAACATCCAGCTACTATCTAGTAGAAAGAAAAGGTGGTTTTGTTGATCCTTTTTCCTACTTGAATTGCTAATCAGACCCTACTTTTACTAAATGTGTTATTGAAATGGTGGCCAAAAGATCCTGTGCAGATCCCAAGTGTCATTTAAATTTTCAGCAATGGAGGGTTCACCTACAGAATAATCACACAAAGATAGCTGCTTGAGGTCCTCCCCTCTAAGGTGTTTTGCAGTTTGACTCTTCTCTCAGACCTCTTAAAATGTTTAATGTAATTTTCATTTGCAAGTCTGTGCTATTGTTGAAGAAAAGGGGTTTTGCACTGTTCTGAGATGGCTGATAGCAGTATACAGAGCAGTGTGGTTACTGGCCAGGATAAAGAAGGTAGTTCCGTGCTGTGGGTGCAGTCTGTGTGCCTTCTGATGGGGACTTGAAGGCAGTAGAGAATACAAATTAGAAATCTTGTGCTTTCAAGGGGATGGGAGCACATCTCAGAATTGCTACCTAAAACTAGGACCCAAGAAAGCCCTATCTAAGCTGAACATGGATGTATTTTTTGGCTTCACATGTGTTGGTCTAACAGTCAGCATCCATTGCTGTTTCCCTTGCAGTGTGAGCTGCTGGAGAAAACCTTTTCAAAAGAGATTACGGAAAGCAGGACCCATATCTGCTGGCCTCATTATGAGAAGTGGCTGCAGCTCTGAGGGCAGTAACCAGAACCTCTTTTGAGCCTCTGAAAGCATCAATATAAAGATCTGTATCTTGGAAAGTGGCCTTTTTACCAGCCATAATGCAAAGCCAGACGAGAAGGAAAGCTTTGGGTGTTAATAATGAATGAGCCTTCTCTAAGATTCCCAGAGCAGACCATCTCTAGCTAGTTTTCATCTTGCTATTCTGCATCCTTGCACTGATTTTGCAGTGGTGAGGGAATGTGACACTCAATACACTGTGGGCTGGGGAGCAAGATACTGAGTGATGCTTGTAGATATGTCAGTCTTCAAATCTTTGTAATAATTACTCAGTTCAGGAATTCAGAAAAGCAATTTTTGCATATTGTAGTGTGTGCCCTAGGAAAAAGAAGAGCTTGAATGGGTAAATGATTTTACAGCATTCTAGAGACTTCCTGGGCACTTTGCTTCTTGCTGAATCAACTTACTCTGGGCTTGTGGCAGGAATATGCAGATATTTGGTTCCTCTGTCTGAACCACAGAGGTGCAGATGAAAACTTTCTTTTGTCCACATTACTCAATTTGTTTTTTGTAGGTCATGCATCCTGTTAGAACCAAAATGAGAGTAAACTGAAAGCAAGCAAACAAAGAGTTAATTCATTTTGGAGCTATTTCTTTCCCTCCCTGAGCAGAGCTCCCTTGTTCAGGACAATTCCTTAATTATTAATTATTTACTTCCTGTCTTACCCTCTGTCAGGAGCCAAAGCCTAGGGCAAAGCAAAGGGAATCGCTCTGCTCTGACTGAATTCCTGGGAGCTGGACTGTGCACAGATTGTGCTCATCACTTCTATACCCACTGGTGAATTACTCTACCTGTACTTGGAGGGGAGGAAAGCCTTTGTCACCTCATGCACACAGCCCTGACCAGTGACATTCCCTCCCACTGCACACCTTGTGCTACTGGCTGCCAAAAGGAGCTCTTCCACCATCAGTAACTGTGTTAAAATCACATCTAGTGAGGCTTTGGTTCCTTCCTGTGTCTTTCAGGTCCTGGAGGATCCAGTGGTTGACTCATTAACCGACGACAGGTTCCTGGCAGCATGCCTGCTCTGTGAATTTTCTGCCGGTGGACAGATGTGACCTGCCTGCAGATGCACTCCATGTGTCTGCACTTGCCCAGGAAATACCCCATTGCTTCCTATTTTTTCCCTTTTTTTAAATGGAAGAGAAACCTAACAGGGAGATTAATAGAGTGAGGGAGAAAGATGGAGGTGTTTCCAATGGTTACAGAGTTTGGTCTAGTTACAGTTCTGTTAAGAATTTTGCAAAGGATAGGTGAAAACAAAGGTGCACTGTGGACTGTAGGTTTTTCCTGGAGCAGTCTGAAGCTGTACTGTAGATGTTAAAATTATCAAGGCACTGGTTCTGTGGCAATAACAGATCTAATCACAGCACTGGCCAGATCCGGGTCCTTGGTTGCATCATGAAGGTAAAATGATGCTCCTGTGCTCAAAGGAGTAAAATTTGGTTACATTGCCTTGCAGTGGATGTTGGATAACCTTTTCTCAGGCTTGGAAAATACATCTCAGCTGAATGCTGGTAAAATACTGCTATTTCTTATCCCTGCTTTCCTGTCGCACTGCAGGGTGTAACTTCTGGAGTGTTCCATACTCTGTAGTGCCACAGGTGACACAAACTGGAGCACAGCAGAATTCTCAGTGCTAGGGCATGCCATTGGTTTGGTGTTTAATACAAGAAGTAGCAAGGCAGGCCCTTCATGCTGGTTTAAAACTAATCCTGCAAGTTATAGGGTGGGGGTTTGGGTGTTTTCCTGAAGTGCTACTGTTTTAAAAAAAACCTGTATTGCCAGATGGGAGCCCTTTGCCAAACCTCCACCCCTGAGTTACAGGGAGAAGATGCCTCCCTTACCTTTTGTTACAAAGTTTTCAAGTAAAGATTTTCACTTACTGTGTCTCCAGGGTTCTTTTTTTTTTTTTTTTTTTTTTTTTTTTTAAGTTAAGGGTGTGAAGTGATAATTTTCACATGGCAATTATGTATTAAAACACGGGACCAGCTGCCTTGGGAACACGTGTGGATGCTGAGAGCCTGAAGCCTCCATTATTTTGGTGGATCTCACTAGGAAAGCCCCTTTCTCGTTTGTGTTTGGAACAGCGGTGCTTGGAAGGGTCACGGTGCTTGGAAGCGTTATCGTTTATTGGCGTCACCAGCGGGGCCGTGAGTGGATCGGGGCATTTGTACAGGGAGCGAAGATGCCGGGCTCGAACACCCGTGAGGGACCAGCCCGCGCTGTCCTCACAGCCCCGGCACCGCCCGCCCGCTCTGCCCCGCTCGGGGCCGTTCCCGCCGGCCGCCGCCGCCTCCTCATTGGTCCGTGGGCGCCAGCAACAGCGACAGATATATCCAGCCGCGCCCTGATTGGCTGCCGCCTCCCGCCGAGCCATAGCAACAGCGGGGCGCGCGGGGCTGGGGCTGGGGGAGCGGCGGGACCCCCGAGGGGCGGGGGATGCGCGGGGGCCGCCGCCATGGCCGCGCCTTGTGGAAACCCCTTCTCCGGGCGCTGGCACCGTCCCTTCTGCGGCCCGCGGCGGAACGGAGACGGGACACGCTCAGGAGCCAGCCAGCGACGCGGCTCCGTGCAGAGGCAGCAGCCCCACAGCAAAATCCCCACTGGATCTTGCTGGGCTGCTGTCTGAGATCCCAAATAAGGTACTTTAGTTTTCATCCCTGCTGATATGACATGTCACTACAATGACTGTGGTTTAGCCAGCCAGTGGTACGTGATACACGTGGATGAAAGCCAGAGAGGTTACACTTCCCTGCTGTTGGAGATGTATTGGAGTAAAGAGGAATGACGCCTCTCTTACAATGAGATGTATTTTCAGTTCCTTTCAAATACTTAGTTCTGTTTCCTGTCAGGGGAGATAAGATTAGATTAACATTGCCTGTACAGAAATTTTAGATAGCTGTCATTCTATATAGGTTCTTTTCTAAGAAAGCGACTCATGCTAGGGAATGCAGGTATTTTGGCTTGGCGTATTAAGTGACCTTTGTTCCACCACTTTAACAATACCGGTGTCCTAAGACCTTGTAAGTTGTTTAAATAGTTCAAGAACACAGTTGTTTTGAGGTTTTAGTCAAAAAAGAAGAGGCTCAATTCAGCAAAATTCCTCAGGAGTGCTAGAACAACAAGTGTCTTTTCCAAACTTAAATCTGAGAAAGGATTTTCAGCTAAAGCAGAATTAAAGCCTTTTCTCTTATACTTAATGAATTTCATTTCTGTATTTGGTACACTTGTTCTCTGGAGGACAACTGCATTTTCTAGGTCATTTCCCAGGTGAAATAACTTACTACTTTTCTGTAAATTTATGTTAGACAATTCAAAGTTTGATATGTAAAATCAAGCAAATTAAAATTACTTCCCTTTAAGAGATGTAAAGTCAAGTGGTTGAAGTACAGTGTGTTTTGGCCCACTATTGCCCCACGTCAACAGGATATTGAACCTGCACAAGGCACTTCTGAGGTGCTAATTGCATTTGGACAGGAATTTGCAAGTGGTGCCTACAGTTGATCTCACAGGACTTGGCCATGCTGGGTTACAGGGGGCTGAGCAGGATTGGGGTTGGGCTGCTGCTTCCCCATCCATGAGCCAGAACAGATGGGGTGCCTGGCCAGGCAGTAGAGGAAGAGAACAAGTGAATCTCTGCTGAATGCCAGGAGTGCTTGTGACCTTCTCTGCCTGTGCTGCTGGCTGGAATTCATCTTTCAAGGACAACCTAGTGGAGACAACCTTTCCATTGTATTCACATTGGGGTAGCAATTTGTTCAATTCGTGTCTTACCTTGTTCTGGTTTCCTAGATGTGATTTGTGTCCCCATCGTGTTCTGCTTTCCCTATCCCACCATCTGCAGCAAGCTCTGGGTGTGTTTATGTTGTTCTTCCTTGGAGCTGTGCTTGGAAGCACGTGGCTGACCTGCCCTGAGCTGAATGTGCTGTACCTGCTGTTGTCATTCCTCCTCCACATGGCATGGCCCAGCAAAGGAAGGCACTTGCCCTAGATAGAAAAAAAAACCCAAGTTATTTTTATCCTAAAATGCATATAAGGGCCCAAAGTACAGTGCCTGTATGTGTTGATTGGTCACAGAAAGAGGATGGAAATCTAGGAGCACTTTGAGAAGTTCTGGTACTTGGCTCTCTTGTCCCTGAGGTGAGAGGGACACTTTCCCAATGGGCAGCATCCATGTTCTCCAACACTGATGCTAGGGATGGCTTTTCTCTTGACAGTTCAGCAGACAGCCCTGAGCCTGGCAAGGTCAGAGGCTGAGGGTGGTTCTGCCCTGGAAGTGTGCAGTGGAAATGGCTTTGTAGAGGTCCTGCACAGCAGCTGCCATGAAAACTTCCCTGGACTAATCCATGCCATTGCTACAGGGGATGGAGGATGTGAGCAGCAGCTTTTCCTGCTTGCTGTGCCTTTGGCAGTTCTGCTGTCACAGTCACTGGTGCATCCAACACCCACTCAGGACAAATGCTGGGAGACACAGCTTCAAGGCAATATTTTCAGGCAGTCTCTCATTCTGAATGCCTGGCTCACCTTTCTTGGGGCCTCATTTTTAGAGGAATCGAGCACTTTACGCAGTGACTCAAGTAGGGCACCCAGAATAAGAGGCCACTTTTGAAAATGTTGGCAAAGGCATTTTGTTTTATCTCTGCACTTCATTAGTCTTATCCCCAAAGTCTTTCATGTTATGTTCTACAGTGAAAGGTCATTGTTTCAGATCAATCATTTTCAGTGGGATTTAATCCAGTTCTAAATCAAACTAATCCACTTTGGTAAAGGTTGAAGTGCAGTAAAAATTCATTTGTTAAGACAGATCTGGTACTATTTTTTAAATATGGCTGTTGATGCTGAGTCCTTAATTGTGTATGCTCAGCACGAGGTGTCTTTTGGAGAGGTTCCAGAAATTGTAGTATTGAGGTATGTTGTATTCATATTGGTTTTTTTCTTTCAGTATCTTCTTAACACAAGTTGGTTTTTTCCCCTCTTACCTGTAGAGCCTCTTTTCAAAATGGTGCTCTGGTGGCAGCTGGTGCTAAGCAGGCTTGTTCATATTTTCCTGTTGAAGCTTGTCAATCCTGCTTACTTGCCCCTCACTACATAAAGAGGAAAACTGCATTCTTCCATCTGGGCAGGACTAGCAAACACTGTAGTCTGAAGTAGCTTGTAAGGAGTTAAAGCTGCTTTCAATTAGCTACTGTGTTCTCACCACTGAAAGGAACCCCCACAACTGAGCATGCTTGACAACCCCCTGTGCATATCCCTGAATCATTCTGGCAAGGAAAAACTGCCATCATCTTTTATTCAGACATAGTGCTGTTTCCTCACTGGACTCTGAAATGAGCAGGTGCTGGAAGATAGCACATTTTGCCAGAGAGTTCTGAGGGTTTATCAGCTTGTATCTGCACAGGATTTTGAACATGCAAAAAGCTACTGTGTGTGAATGCTGAATGGTATTAAATACACTGCAGTGATCCCAAATAGGCTGTGGGGTACAGACCTACTCTTTCCCATGAGGGAGAAAGAGCTTTGCAGGTTTTGTACAAATCAGTACCCCTCTGTTTTAAAGTTCCTCCCGTGTAGGTTAATAGATACACAGTGTACTCCACCACAATGCATGGCATGAACTCTGTTGCTGCTGCTGAGCAGCACTCAAGCACTGTCATCTTTCTTCATTCTAGGATTTACCCTTGAGTTATGAGGGAGGTTCTATGAGAGTGATTCAAGATTAATATGAAATTGAAATATGACAAAGAGTAGAATATTTTCACACACTGTGACAGCCTAGAGGCTTGTTAAACTGTGGTGTATGGTTTGGCTAGAAATATGTCACTGAAATTACAGTCCCTTGTGGTTTGGGAGGGAATCATCACACCACAGCTACACCCACTGCTATCTCGTGCTCTGATCTCGTCGTTGGTTACACCACCTATCCTCCTGATGCACACTTATCTCACTTTACTGGGGGAATGTGCTGCTACAATTCTAACAATAAGAATTACAGATAGTCCTAAGCCTCTGGAAGAACCTATCCTTACAGCACTATCTGACCATCATGCCCCAGGTAGGGGCCAGTCAGAAGCATTCCCAAGGTCAGATGTTAATGAACTCCATCTCTCTTTCTCTTCCACAGTTGTCTCTACTTCATTCGCTGTGATGTGGAAGCTGGTTAACCTCCCCCACCAGTGGGTGGTTTTTCTTCCCTCTCTCTGTTTTTCAGTATCTTGTCCCCAAGACTTTCATCATTTAGCAGTTCCCTAAATAAAACATTTCCTTACTGCAGAAAGGAGAGGGAAAATAATTTTCTTAGGGATCAGGAGGATGTTAGCGGCAGGGACTTTGTAGCAGCACTGCTGTAGTTCCATGAGTCTCAGAAAGAGTGCCACAAAATGTGTGTGCTCCATCAATGCTTCCAGGACTACACAAGGGGAGATTTTCCACTGTGGGGAAAGCCCGGGACTGGCACACAGTGGTTTCCTTGTGGTGTTGCCTCTTCATCAGTGATCAGTGTCCCTGCAGCTAAACATCAGCACTGGGGAGACACCCTCTGAGCCTGCTGTGGTGTCCCCAGTGCTCCTGTGCCAGTGAGCACTGAACTGGGATGACATTTCAGCAGGAAGCTATTTATGGAACATGGGTGCTGTCCAAAAATCAGATATGCCTGTGGAGCAGCGCCACTGCCTTAGGTCATAGTGCAATTTTCACTGCCATAAATCTCTCCATCTACAAATTCTTGCTGGGTGTGGTCACTCTGTGGACAATTCTCAGTCCTGCCTCATGAGAGCAGTATTCCTGAGCTTTGATGGGAATCATGGAGTGATGCCTCGTATCCAAGCTCAGCAGGGGAACCACAGAAAGCACTGTTTGCACCCCTTTCAGCACTCTAATAAAAGGCCTGCTGATTTTTCCATTCACTTTCCATTTTTGTTTTAAGACATTGTGACTCATAAATATTGTAGTAGATTATAAAACTCGTGGCATGAGCTCTAAATTCTGTTTATTTGTACCTCTGTGGAGCCACTATTGAGGATGAAGATCCTGATAGCTAGGCACTGTATGCACAGAAGAATATAGGTACTCTCCCCCAGACCTGGGATGTGAAATGCAATCTCTTCCCTTTCTTTAGGTTACAATCAGACTGTAGAAATGCTGCACACAACGTTGCCTTATTTTAGCACTTTTCCTTGCAACTGTTGAATTTAGATGTGTATCGGGTTTTAGAGGAGTGAGGTTACACATGACCTCATGGATTCAAGGTTATGAATTTTTGAGATGCTTCAGACTGAGAAATAGCTGTTTTACAGAAGCCTCAATTAAGGAAACCAAAGCATTTAATGACAATGTTTTGTGCCTGTGTAGATATATCCACATATATTTGGCAGATTAATGCAGATTGGTTCAGTGGGTGAATATCTCATTTTAAAAATACTTTACAATCCGTTTCCCTGGGGAGTCTGAAACTGCTGTACAGGACTAGAAAGCTTCTGGTAAACCCTACATATTTTCAGAGCTGTTGGAATGCTTTGCAAAATGACTAATCTCTACTGAGAAATTATTACAACTGCAGAGGTTCCCAACTGAAGTGTACTGGGCAAGGATTGGCACATCTTGCCTAAGGGTCAGATACATTAAAATCTGTATTTTTACATGGAATCACATCTTTTCAAAATCACATCCCCGCACCTAAACATTTATTCTAAGGTAAAATCAATACAAGTTTTAAAAGAATTATGATAATAAATTGAACTGATACTTGGGATCAGAGCTTTTAGATGTCACTGACTTCTCTTAGAAAAACTGAAAACAAAATCCCAGTAGGAAAAAGCCCCATTTGGTTTGCTGGGATGTGTTCACTGTGGTGTATGTGCTTCACACTACTGCAAAGGGCTGCTTCCAGAATGTTCTGGCAATCGGTTTATAACTTGCTGGGTGTAATTTTTATTTTTCATGCCTTATTACATATAACTATTCTTATTTGTCATATTTATTTCTGTCCTTTAACAAGACCGCAATATTCATCTAATCCCCTTTAAAACCGCAGCATTTATTTGAAATGGCATTAGGTTTTAACGCACAAAAGCCAGCAGCATTAGAGTTAAGGCAAAAAACTTTTGTCTGACACAAGGGACTGGATCGACTCATTTGAAGTAGTGGGAGAGTACCGAGGGTAGTGGGAGAGCATCGGGAGCAGTGAGGGCAGCCTTATCCCTGCTTCCAGGGTGTGCTGATGGACTTTTCTTTGCTTGTCTTTGGGGCTGAGGGAAGGTGTAAGCTTAAATTGCCACAGGTACTCTGGTCAGCGGCTCCGGTGCTGAACTGTGCTGCTGAGCAAACCCCTCCCTCAGCTGTACAGCAGCTCCCCATACCTTCAGCCGTGCAGGGATGCTTGAATGCTGGCCAGGCTTGAACTGAAAAAGTTAATCCATGATTTATTGTAAGAGATGAGTAATGTGGCTCCCAGCGTTTCTGTGGACACCTGCAGCAGTTTGTTGTTTGTGCAAGGTTCTTACCTTGAGATGATTTTTAATGTAAGAATGGTAGTCTATCAATTTGTGAAAGAGGAGCTTGACTATTACACATTAAATTATGTAGTGAAATTGAATTTACTGCATCTCTTAGGCAAGCTAGCAGAATCGGTCCGTGGTACCACCCCCACAACTCGGGCTGTTTCAAGGCAGCCGGGATGCGAGCAACAATTACTTCCCCGAGAGAGGCACAACCGTGCCACCACTGCGAGACAAGGCCGGCAGGCTGCGGCCGCACAAAGCAGCCATGGTGCTGGGCAGGGTCGCACACGTGAACGCGGAGCGTGGTCACCCCGAGCGTGGTCACACCGCCGTGGCCCGCCAGTGCCTCTGCCGTGGCCGGGCAGGGCCGGCGAGGCGGTGGCGGTGTCCAAGCCCTGCCGTGCCCCGTCCTGTCCCGTCCCGTCCCGTCCCGCAGTGCCCGCGCCCCCCGCCCACCTCCACCTTTGCAGCAGGAAAATGCAGCACTCGCAGCGCGCACGCGCGGCCCGCGGCCGGCGCCCCGCGATGGCTATTTATAGCAAGTGACGTCACCTAGAAATACAGCGCGGGGGAGCGGCGCCCCCTCCCCTCCCCTGCAGCACCGCGGCTCCGCCCCCTCGTTGCCTTCCCGGCGCGCAGGCGCGGGCGGCGGCAGCAGCGCGAGGCTCCGAGCCGCANACAGCACAGCGGGCGGCTCCGCTTACGGTTCCTGCTCCCGCCACCCGTGCGCGGCCAGCCGCACATCCCCGCCCGCCTTCCGCTCTCTCTGAGGGGCGCGCAGAGCCCAGCCCGGCAGCCACCACGGAAGCGGCCATGGGGGACCGAGAGCAGCTGCTGCAGAGAGCCCGCCTGGCCGAGCAGGCGGAGAGATACGATGACATGGCCTCGGCCATGAAGTCGGTGAGTGGGGCCGGTAGCGTGGCGGCCGTGAGGGGTACTCGAGGAGGAGTGTGTAAGGGAGTAGTGGCGGGGGAGGGAGGGAGAGGAAGTGCGGGCTGGTCCGAGGCGGGGTTGGGTCCGGGAAGGATGCGAGCCGCCGGGTCCCACCCGTGGCGGTGAAGAAAGGAGGGCGGGAGCAGGAGCCAGACCGTCCCGCCGGGACACCTCGCCGCCGTGTGGGGCGGCGCCCGGTACTACCTGCCTTCGGCACATACGAGACAAAGAGTAGCCGGTCCAAACCGGACCTAGCACCCCCCTTCAAAATCTGCTTCCTTCCCCCCTCCGATCCCCCGTAAGGGCTGTCTCGCAGCCCTCCCGCTCCTCGGCTGTCCCTGCCCCGGGGGTGTGGCTGTCCCCATGCCCTCCTCTCCGTCTCCCCACGGCGCCAATCGGGCTTGCAGTGCGGCCATTTGAATGCCGCCCGCCTCTCCGCGGCGGGAACGCTGTGCATTCCTTCTCTGCTACAGACGGGGCCCATCCTCGCCCCCCTCCCTTCCACTCCCATGGGCCGCTGGGTTTCACCTTGGCGAGCATCTCCCCTTCTGGGCATCCGCCAGCGTTTGGGGGCGCTGGTTCTGTGGGATGGGCACTGCGGCGGGGGCTGTCTGGGGACACAGCAACAGGAGCCCCTTCCTCTTCCAGAGGTTTCTTTTGCCTCGCCGTAAAAGACACGAATAGAGGCCTCACTCACTAACATTGGTGACTCAAAGATAGCTGCATCCAGGTGTGAAAGCTACCCTCTGTTCCAGGAGCATTTCCCGAGCTTTAACGTTGCCTTTTTGCCTCTTCTTTGTAGGGTAACAGTTTCTCAGTGCATTCCATACCCTGTTGAATACTGAAATGTGTTTAAACAATGTTACATTTGCAACTCTGCTCCTTTGGGAACCAAGCAATGCAAATTACTTGTACTGATGTACCTGTACTGATACATAATAAAATTGTAGAATGATCAAACCTGTTATGTCTAGTCCCTTTTTTGAAAACAGAGTATTCACACGATCTGAATGTTATGGGTAATGTTAATGCCATTGGATGCTTAGCAGTGTCTTTCTATATCAGATTACAATTGGCAATTGTTCTTGTTGATCTGTCCTCTGTGAACACCAAAGGCCCCAAGAGGAACTATTTGTCTTGAGAGTGCTGCTGTTTGAAGGCATGAGATGATTTTAGTTTAAAAAAGAGCAGCTTCAAATGGAGTCCACATTTTTATTGTAAGAATGTCACCTCCCTTAAATGAGGGCAGTAAAAAGATACTAATTTTGCTGCTCTTGTTCACTTTTGCTATTATGTTGTAAAAAATAATTATGACCAGTCCAGTTGTAAACCAGTGATACTTCTGAGTATCCCAATACCAGAGCCACAAGACACATTAAATTAAAATACACATTAAAATAAGTTGTATTTATAATTCTTTCTCTAGGGTTCTTGATACATGTGATGTAATAGTAACAGCTCTTCTTTCAGTTGGTCATTTAAAAAGATGAAATAGAGAACCCACTAAAATGTTCTGCTCGAGAAGAAAATTTCTAGCTGTCACTAGTAGAAAGCTTTCTATTTCTCCAAGAACTGCTGTGTATGTCTGGCCTCTGAGCACATGTGAAACCATGAGAACACAGTTGCTGTGCTTTAGGAAGTGTGTAAATAAAGTACTTACAACTAGTGTGTATGTCCAGTTGTCTTCAAACTGTACTAATTAATGCAAAATTTCATTCACCTGGAGCCGTGGTCTTCTCATCTGTAATGCCACTTCTGTTCACAAATGGGTTGTGTGATCATGAGCTTCTGTAACTGGGAGCTCCAGAACACTTTGTAAGCGAGTAGAGTCTTGAAACTTATAGATACTTATAAAATACAAATGTCAATCTAAATTTTAAAGCAACAGCTCCCTTATTTTGAGCTCTTCATACGCTGTTGCATATCTGTAATCTGGCATCTGTTGATTACTTGTCTTTC
The DNA here is from genome assembly GCA_013400435.1 of Pycnonotus jocosus. NCBI lineage: Eukaryota > Metazoa > Chordata > Aves > Passeriformes > Pycnonotidae > Pycnonotus > Pycnonotus jocosus. The sequence continues at coordinate 445,037 of VWYP01023933.1, forward strand.
ACAGGTGTTCCCTCCAACACAGCAATTTCCAGAATGCTCTTTAGTGTTCAGGTTGATTTTGTAGATCTGAGCATAATCTGTGGAATGCTCTGAGGGCTGTCTGTCCTCACACCTCATACTTCTGTATCAGTGATTGCAAATAACTGAGAGATAATTGAGAGAGCTTTTTATTGATATTGGTTAATATTGAAGTAATCTTGCAATCCAGAGAATTTAGACTTCCTCCAAAGGAAGGAAATCAGTATTCTAACTCAGAAATCTATTCTCCAGGGTATCTTGATTTGAAAAGTTTATTTTTTTTTTAATCTCTGAGTGTAACACATCTGATACTTTTTAAAGGTGCTATATGAAAGTAGCGTGCTTTCAGTATAAACTGAAATCTGAACAATTAATTTCAGTTTTAGATATTACTACACTTTACAGTACAGAATATAACCAACAGCATGGTGATTACCTCACAAACATAAAATAACAAATACTTGTTTTAATGAAACTGTATTTCCCTGATTTTTGATTCTGCCAGTAGGAAAAATAAAGTGAAAAAAAGAAAAAAAGTGTGACAAGGTTGCCATTTGGTCTGTCAGCATAAAGCTGGAGAAACATTTTTTTTATTCCCATCAATTCCTTCTATTAAGAAAAAAAGGCAGACCAAGTAGCAGTTGTAGCTTAAATAAGGAATTTACTGCTCAATACAAATTTTTCTTGTTGTAAACTAATTTTTCATGGAAGAATTCCAGTATTTTTGCATGTAATGTGTAAATAGGAGAGGAAAATGAAATAGTTGCTGTTACAAATTAACAGGTTTAGTAAACTAAACCCGTTAATTTGTAACTATTAAAGTTATTTTAATAGAAAACAATCACATGTAGATGGCATTCTTCCATGGGGCATGGCATTCCCATTGCATTAAATGCTGCTCCAGGATTCCAGCTATTTCCAATAAAGCTTACACGGTAGGTGCAGAATTGTTTCTTAACACACTGCAGAAAGATGCTTTGGGTGTAAGTGTGAAAGGTTCTCAGCTGATGCAACAAATGCCTCAGCCTCCTGAGATTACAGCAATGATGGTTTAGAGAATTGCAGAAATCATGAAAAATCGTAGCTGTATAAGCCCTTCACTTTTGGGACAGTATTAATCCTAATAGGTACTGCTTAGGACCTCTTGATTTATGTTGCTTTTCCAATATAGCTACATAGTGGTAAAAGGTCATTTACTTTTTAAAATTGCTAATGTGGGTGATGTGAGATACAGAATTTTAAAATTGGTCATGTGAGAAATACGACACAGTGAAATAAATTTAAGTCTTGAACTAAAGTTTTTGAAACAAAATAGCTTGAGGTTCTAGTTTATATAGGCTTTGTCTGTATACATAAATAGACTTTAAAGTTTGGGATGTTCCATATTTTTAGTATCTATCCCTGAGTGTCTGGTTTGGGGTTGATAAAGTGTGCTTGTGTAGGAGAGGAAAATGAGTTGTCTTTATTGTAAGCAGTGCCCTCCCCTGCTGGGAGATGAATTCCTCATGGTGTTCTCTGGGGTCAATGTAGCTACAGAACTTCCAGCTCTGAAAACCACATGATACAAGAAATTGATCTGGTCTAAATTCATTAGTCTGGTTTCTATTTGTTCCAAAATTATGGACTGCATAACTTTGTATCAGGCAAGTTTTAATAATTTAGCCTGACTTTCTACTGCCTCAGGTACAGTCATTTTTACAGCAGCTGGCTTAGAACTGGCTCCAGCTGAGTGATGTGCTCTGGCTGACAAAATCAGTGTAATCACAGGTCACTGACCTGGATCAGGTCATGGATCTGCTCTGTGTTGTGGAACATCCACTTTGGGGTGTTTTCCACATGAAAGGAGCTCAGCTTGGTGTCTGGCCTCTGTGGGATCACACACAGCAGTCATTTCTGAGCTGATGGGGTACTGACATGCTCATTAGCATGTGGAGTTAGGAGTTCCAGGGTTATAGTCAGGATTCCTTTTATATGCTCCCATTTTGGTCACTGAACAGCAAAATAACTGTTAATATCTTTACTAGAGGAGATTTAGGTGAGCTGTGGTGGAGATTGCTGAGGAAAAGAAATATTGATTGGGAGCTGTGATGAAGATTCTGAAGATGTCATTAGAGTTGCCTCCTGTGCATTTCATCCTCTGTAGGTTGCCTCTAATTCTATTAGGACAAGCAGAGCGTAAAGGAGATTTTTTTTTTTGATCTGGAAATGAGCACATTTCTTAGAAGGCTCACTGCCTACACCAGCAGTCTCAGAATAGTGTAAATATTTGTGACTTGATTGTTTGTAGCATGTCAGTATTTGGTTGTGAACACTCTGGTGTCTGTCAAGCAGTGTAAATGTGCACATTTCTAAAAGGAAATACTTAATGATTTTAACAGTGTCTGAGCAAGGATAAGTTTATTTTCCCACCAAAGTACATATCCTTAGAATTCTAGTGACTACTTTTAAAGAAATATACTCAGGGTAGAGGAGCTGCATTTTTCATCCTAATTCCTTTGAGTATAATTTCATGCGTATAAATATTAAAAAGTAGAACAATTTCAAATGACCATGAGTCTGATAGCCTGGATTAAAACATCAAGTGAAATAGGCCTAAATATACAGTACTAGAAGTATTATCCTTCTATCTGAGCTTTTTGAAGTAGCAGTTGAAGTTGATCATGAGTTCATTCCTGATATGCTGTCCTATTTGTGTGCAGTTTTGTTTCACGTCCTATCCCTGGAATTTGTCTGCAGCCAGTTAGCAGAAATCAGGGCAACTTTTGTATTACACATTTTGTGTTATTTAACACAGCTCACTAGGTGTCTGAAAGATTCCATGAAACACTAATTCCATTGGTGCTGTGCAGAGCTGAATGACTGCAGTGCTTCCATCTCTGCTGTCAAATGGAAGCAAGCAGCAGGGGACAGAACTGTGAGAATTGCACCAGCTTCCAGTGTTGGTGCTGTGTTCCAGATTCAAAATCTGGTGTTCTAGGTAAATTTAAATTCATCACTAAGTGTGTAGTCTGTATAATTATAGCAGACTTCCTAAAAAACCTGGGCCTTCCTCTGTGATTGCTTCTCCATTACACAAGCCTGACTCACTTTTATTCAGTGAATGTTCTTTGCAATGGCTTCTAAATACCCCTTCTATTACATCAGAACTATGGGAATTCCTCTCTTTTAAGTCCTGATTGCAGAACAGTTTTAGACTTTCAATGTTACAGAATGTCTAGAAGGAATTTTGGGTTCTAGAAGAAATTTTGAATCTTGCACTTCATGATGAAAGCATTGAAGGAAGTTTGCACACTCTTCTCTAAGACAAACCCTTGAAATTTGCTCTTTGTGTGTATTTTCAGGTGACTGAGCTGAATGAGCCCCTCTCAAATGAGGACAGGAACCTGCTGTCTGTAGCCTACAAGAATGTAGTCGGAGCTAGACGATCCTCCTGGCGCGTCATCAGCAGCATAGAGCAGAAGACCATGGCAGATGGGAATGAGAAGAAGCTGGAGAAGGTTAAAGCCTATAGAGAGAAGATAGAAAAGGAGCTCGAGACAGTCTGCAATGATGTTTTGGCTCTCCTAGATAAATATTTGATCAAGAACTGCAATGACTTCCAGTATGAGAGCAAGGTCTTTTACCTGAAAATGAAGGGGGATTACTACCGCTATTTGGCAGAAGTCGCTGCTGGAGAGAAGAAGAACAGTGTGGTGGAAGCCTCAGAAGCTGCCTATAAAGAGGCTTTTGAAATCAGCAAAGAGCACATGCAGCCCACTCACCCCATTAGGCTTGGGTTGGCACTCAATTTCTCAGTGTTCTACTATGAAATCCAGAATGCCCCTGAGCAGGCCTGCCTTTTAGCCAAACAAGCCTTTGATGATGCCATAGCAGAGCTGGACACACTAAATGAGGATTCCTACAAGGACTCCACCCTCATCATGCAGTTACTTCGAGATAACCTCACCCTGTGGACCAGTGATCAGCAGGATGAAGAAGCAGGAGAGGGCAATAATTAATGAGCTTTCCTCTGATCCCTCTTTCATCCACTTGTCCATCCTCATCATCACCAATATTTCCTTGCCACAGTCACACTAAATATCTAGTGCTAAGCATATCTGTATTGTACAGCTGTTCAGATCTGCTGTCCACTTTATCAAGAAGCAGTTTCAGATGAGTATTCATGGGCATTGATGGATTGATTGGTTTATTGGCCCTATTTATCTTAGTTGCACTTGAGCAGTGCAGAAGGAGGCATTTTTAGTTTGCCTGTTGATTGGAAAATATGGGAAGGAATAATGGAAAGTGATTGAGGATGACTAGATTCCAGTTAAATTTTTTCCATTTGAGATGAGCTGACAGTTCTGTTAAGCAGTACATTTTGTGCATGCAAAGTAAATTAGCCACCCCAAATTTTTTTCAGTCAATGAAAACAGTTAAGCTGATGTGAAATGACAACTCTGTTCATCAGTTTACAATAAACTGTTTGAAATGTGAGGTTTCAGTAGAAATTTGGGTTTTTTGCCTCTAACTTATGTGCACAGTTTCTTTAAATGCAGTGCATCTACCTAAGAGTTTTGATACTTGTAACCTTTTGCAGTTGTTTTGAAGAATCATGAATTTATTTTTTGTAAACTCTTTGGCTGTTTAGTTGTCTGTGTATTCTGACAACTCTATGTCAATATTTGCCCATGTTAAGATGGATGACTGGGAAGCCAGACTTCTAAATTAAATGTTTTGGAATTAAGTGAATAAAATAAAATGCTGCTTCAGGGATGTTATCTCTACATGAGCTGTCCTGTCTTTTGTTCGAGAGGAGACAGAGTTATTTGACACATCACTGATGGGTTAAAACATATTTAATCAATAGTTTAATGAGAAGTTGACACATTCTAAACAACACAAAACCACAACATAGTGTGCTGAAAGAAGAAAAACCCAAACCCACAAACTCCAAAAGCACCCACAGAGGGAGTTACCTCTGTTAAAGTGGAGCTTCCCAAGGTGGTACATTTAATTGTTTGCTCAGTACAACAGTTGCTGAACAGTTGCAAAGCACATAAGTTACCATACCAATGCAGAGACTTGTGTTTGCTTCTGTCCACTGCTACTTCTCAGCTCTTTCTCTGAAGTGCTGATCACCAAATCAGCTTTACATGTGAATATCCCAGTAGCTATTTCATATTCACCTGCTTTAGACAGAAGCAATATTTGTTGCTAAACACTGCCTTTCTCTATTTAGCTCACTTAAGTCTAGTCCACAAACTTTAACACTGTTGTTTTTGTTTTCTCCCAACAGTTAGAGTACATTTATTGGTGCTGTACACAGTTCTGTCATGGTATGACCCAGAAGCAGGAAAAGTTAGCTGAATCCAGACTTCCAGTGGCACCTGAGGTAGCTCAAAGGTCATGTAAGTTCTCATTTATCAGAACTGATAGTCTTTAATCATAGAAATAGTTATTACTGGTCAGAATTACCCACAACAACTGGTCATGCATTTTAAAAGCAGTGCACTTGTTGTTTTAAAGCATTTGGAGTTCTAGAATTTTTAATGGTAGATTTGTGTGCATTTATGTATTCTATCATCTTAGAGATAATTCTACATTTATTATATCAGTAAAATTGGCAACAATTGAAAGAGTAATGCAACATCTGAAAAAGGTGAAAATACACATACCTTCCTTCTGCCCCTGTGGAACCAAGGTAAAACTTGGCCATAAGATTGCCTTTTTACATTGAAGCGCTCTGGATGGTTAATAATAATAATGGCAATTGGTAGGTTTATTTTCCTGTTGATAGAAGCACCAGTCTTTTTGTTACCTTTTTATTTTTCTAATTCAGAGGCCAAAGGATCCTTTCTCATTTTACTTACTGTGTTGTGCAGACCCTTTATCACAAAACCATGAGCATTTTGTAGTTTGCAAGTGAGGCAGCAGGTCTGGCATCTCTGGACTGGCAGCTGAAGGTTTATTCTAATATTTTTCAGAAGACCATAGGATTCAGGTATTTTGGAACTGGTATTTCTCGTAGGTGACTCCCAAGTCCTGTTTTCTGCTTATCACTCTCTAAAATAAATAAAATCCTAGGCTATACCAAATTTATGGTTTGGAAACACCAGGTATATTCACCAAAGATGCTTAGTTCACAACAGTTTTTGAAGCAGGGGTAATTCCAATGGAAAGACTCAAAACTGAGTGACTTTCCCCCCTGCCCCCAGGGGATGCTTCTTTATGTGTCCTTGAAGGCATAAAAGGTTCTTTGCTGCTCTTGACATGGTGAGGGTTTTGTTAGGGTCCATCTGAGCATTACCCTTCCCCAGAACCACACTTTCCATGTCTTCCAGCAGCAATCATTGTTGAGAGGTTCAGTCACTCTGAGGGTGTTACAATATTGACAAGGCCTGTGCATATCCTTGAATTTTTAGCAACCTGACAGCTGCTGACAGTAAAGCAGCGTTTTCTGTGATGTTAAAGGAACTGGAAAGCTATGGAGTAGTCAACTCTTAAATTAATTGTGTGTTCTTTATAGGGACAGAGATACTTTCACTCTATGTCCTAATCTGCTCAAATATGTTCAAGTTTCATAGAAATGTTGTGTTCATCTCTCAGAGTACAAGCACACCCACACCCTATTGAACCCACTGGAACAAACAGTGCCAGTGCTATGGGACACTAAACCATGTTCTGAGAGGCTCCTCTCTAGCATGAGCAGTAGCTCTGAGAATGTGAAGGTTCTAGGGAAGCAGAAACATTTCAAGAGTGGTGATTGAATGCCCATGGATAACACATCAAAGGACCACAGTTTCCCTGGTAAGTAACCATTCACTCTGTTACTACTTAAGCCTCACTGTGGGTTTGAAAATCGATTTCCCACATTGCCTTTCCTTTGCCTGTAACTTCAGGCTGTGGTTCTCCATCCTTAGTACTCACACCTGTGATGTACATCTGGAAGTTGGATGGATGACTTCCAGAGCCCAATCTATTTCCAAAGGAGCATGAGGAGCCCTAACTTACTCCCAGAGCCTCTTCCAGCAGCTGCAGTAGGCTGCTTTATAATAATCTAGAAAAAAATCACATGAATACACCCCAGGTTGAGGAAAAAGCCTGACTCTATTTTAAGTCATGTAAGAGAATGACTTCATGATAATGGAAGTTAAAAGGATGAAAACTGATGTTGTTACAAATTATAAAACATTTTCTGTCAGCATGGGACCAACTTGAAATCTTTCAATAAACCATTTTGAGTTTAAGGGCAGAGAGAAAACAGGAAAAATATTCCAGTTCTTTGGATCCTTGTTTTTTTAAAATTCTATCCACACCACATATTTGAATTAATTTGATACAATTGATGAGGATAAATTGGCTAAAACACTTCAACAACACAAGAAACCTATTTAGATAGATCTTAAGTTCATTGAAGCAGCCCCTTGAAATCAATGGCAGATTTTGAAGACTGTGAAGTTGATTATACACATAATTGACAGAGGATGTTTAGATCTTGTTCTGAACAAGCCTACAGTACTTGAAGTTCCATAGATGCAGATGGTTTCATTTCTGAGCCTTAATGATTTTTGAGATAAATGAAGATGTTTTCTGAACACTGAGGTCAGGCCAGGTAAATTTTTAATTGGCATTAGAAATCGAGCCATCTGTTGGAAATAACAGTGTTTATTATGACTTTCCTGCATGCCAATTGTGATCTAATATGGAATAACTATAAATGTAGTAATACACTTTTATATATATATACATACACTTCAAGTATGCACATTTCTTTTTTTTCTGAATCTTCAGTGTTACTTGTATAATGATTTTAACAAATGATTATGAACCAGTTTGGTCTGTTCCAACTCAAACATTTTAGCCAGATGAATTATTTTCATTCAATTGGGTTTTTGTAAACCCCAAAGTGCACGAAAGCAAAGCACTTCGAGTACTTCAGCAGTGAATATATATTTTTAGGGAAGTAATCATTAAGAAATCACTTATGTACAGTAATATACTTAAGTTAGTATGAGCTATTTTCACATAATTTGATAATATGATCGATTCCACTTTAGGGTTCAATCTAATAGTAGTTGAACTCTTCCATCTCTGAAGAATTAAGGGGTTTAACAACATGTCTAAGAGAAGAAACAGATCAAAATAAACTGTCCATATGACTTTCAGTGATGTTTTGTCAGTGATAAATATTAAATAACAATAATTATTTATAAAGGATAATAAGCATATATATAATAAGAAACATAAGCCACTTATATTTGCAGTAATTGTATATACAGTTTGTGGCATTTAGAGAATTGCATCCTTGTTTGAACACCTCAGGAATGCCCTTTATTCAGGGATTTCTCCAGCAGAGGCTACTGAAAGGGCAGGGATGGCAGAAAAGTGTTGATTCCTTTCCCAAGCACAGAAGGCACACATTGGAAGGGAGCAGGAGTTGTAGGGGGTGGCAGGAGCAGCATTTTCCTGACAGCCTTTGTGACCCTTGTTGTGCCCTGACAGCACCAGAGAACATCTGACATTGCAGAGGGCAGAGAAGTGGATGGATGACAGTGATTAACTGCTTTCCCTGCTGAGTAAAATGGATTGTGTTCTCTGCAAAGAGAAGCTTGTGCCTGTCCATGTTTTCTTTGTTTTGACTCAGAAAAAGGCCAAATCCCGGGTGGTTATTTGTTTTTGAAGTACAGCCCAGTTACCCCAGTGCCACAGCTGCCCAGGGTGTGGGGCCTTAGGGCAGCACCCAGAGGGATGCAAGGTGTGGGCACCGTGCTGGGCCAGCCTGGCCACCATCTATGGTGGCTTCCTGTGTCCATGGCAGCCAGAGCCACCCTGGAGCAATCATCTCTGTCCCTGTCACTGCATCCCAGACCCAGGGCAGGGAGCAGAAGGCTGGGCCTGCCTTTGGCAGGAAATGGGCTGGGTCTGTCCAAGTGTTTGCTGGCTGGCCATCCAAGGAGTGAGTGAGACTCCAGCAGGTCCTTAAAGGGCAGGAACATCTCTGTTCTCTTGTGCCACCTCAAGCTTTTTAAGGACTGCTATTTGCCTCTTCTGAAACAAGTCCTATTAAGCCTCTCTGGTATGGAAGGATGGGGAAGTTCAGATTTTCCTGTCACTGGTATCATCCAAGCCCAGCGTTGCTCAGAGATGAGCAGCCTTTGGTACCTCTGCTGAGTCATTCTCTGGGTTTCCACAGCTGACACTTCCTCACTTTGAGATTGCCACGAGCCTGGGCTACAGGGGACAGAATTCACTTATTTTTAAGTTAGTGAAGCCCAGCTTTAGCTGAGCTTATTAGCCCAATGTTAGTTGTGTTTAAAACAATTGCTTTAAAGTTTTATTAAACACATTATGTGTGTATGCATGTTGTTAATTCTGTCATAAAGATTATGTGGAATCCTTGGATTAGGAGCTGATTAAGAACCACTAAAGTGCCAGATCTCTGGGTAAGGTATAATGAATTATTCATGCTGTTATCCTAGTGCAATCACAATAATGTCTTGGTGCTAATTAGCAGGTGGATGGGCTGACACAAACTCAGGAATGCCTAGGAGATATTTTATTCAACCTATATTCTGATTCCTCCTGATAAATGTATTTTCTGACCTTACAATTTATTTCTTACTCAATAGAAACAAGCATTATTTTTCTCTCTGTTATTTCAGCTTTTGTTTTTTAAAATCAATTACTTTTTTAGGGCTAACTAGCCTGAGAGCTGAAACTTTTAATAGCTTCTGGGACAGCTGCTGAAAACGTTTTGCTATTATTCCTCACTATAATACTTTGTCCATATTGGTGAGCCGCATGTTACCATTTCTTCTATTATGTGTGATCTTTGTTGTCTTGTATCAATCAGAGCAGAATTTGTCTTATTTTTAATTAACCTAGATCTTGTATGTGCACTTGTAAAATGTGGCACTTACTGTAGGAATGAATTAGATATTTGTGCATAGTAATCTTTATTACTCAAGGCAACACAGTTTATAACAGATTTTTTTTGCTTGGCCATTAGTCATTACTTTATATTTTCCTCTCTCTCCCTTTTAAGTAAATTCTCAGCATTTTGTTTTGCTAATGTTGGCATATATCATTGTTCATCAAAGGGATTTATCAGAAGTCAAACAAAAGGACGTTATCTTGTATTTTGTCACAGTTTCTTAAAAATTCCTAGTTTTTGAAATAAGACTGCAGCCTGAAGCATAGCTTAATGCAGATATTTCAGTCTCACAGCTCAGCCTGAAAAAACACCAACCCACAACCAAAACGGTCCTCACCACCTATTTCCCACTTGTTTTCTTCCCTAGCAGTTATTTTCCTTAATTTTGTGCTGACCCTGCTAAGCTTTCCTTCCACTCCCCTGCAGAAATAATTCTGATAACTTCATGAAGATGTAACTGGTTTGTGAGACCTGTTGGTTATATGGGAATGCCCAGCTTAGCCTGATTTTTGTGTGAGATGTGCAGCTGGCTGCTCCATGAATATCCTTTGATTTAGGGAGGAAGTGTATGAGGACAGAAGAATAACTTGGGGGAAACGCTGCTGGCCTTCTTTGTGTCTGTCTTTGGTGTTTGTGTTTCTGCTCATCAACAGCAGGAGATATTTATTCTCCCTTTCCTCTCCTCCTCCTCCCCTTTTCCTGTTTCTCTCCCTTGGCCACCACATCCTTCCTAGTGCTGCTTATCTCTGAGAATTTTTCTTCCCTCTCTCAGTTCTCACTCTGCTGTGTGTGATTAAGCACCTGGAACATTTCCAACCTGATGACTGCAGGGTTTTGCAATGAAACCCCTTGGAGATTTACTGAGTGGGCTGCTCTGAAGGAGCTGGACTTTGTGAGCCCTAATGCCTGCCTTTGTAGAGATCTGGAAAGTGCTTGGCATATTAAATGCATTGTTGCTATCTGAGTAACAGCAACAATCTGCATGAGGTCTTAAGGTACAAAAATGTTTCCTTGTAACAAACTGTACAAAGTCTTCATATAGGAATGTGCTCTTTTCCTTTGTACTGAACTGCACAGACAGCTGGGCTGATGGGCACTGCTGCCAGGGACTCGTGGGAGTCTGTGGGTTAGTCTGGGACAAATATCTCAGCTACAGTAGTGCTCAAATTAGTTTTTTAAGCTTCACATTATTTGGAGTTTGGGTCTGAATAGACCAGCTGGAGTTTGTCTTCAACTATAAGAAACAATTCACTTTGAGTAGAAGATGTCACAGCTGCAACCCTGCATTGCTGAGCTGCAATGTTACAATCACAGTCCCTACATCTGATTCTACATTAACTCCATCTGAAAAGAGTAGTGGAGGGCAGTTACTGTGCTGAATAAACTCTACTAAGGTTTTGCTTTAGAGAGATCATGGGAGGATGCCTTGCTGGATGCTGGATAGAAAAACACTGTGTGACAGACCTGAAAGCTTCCTCAAGAACATTGCCCTAAGCTTTTAGCCTGCAGGCTGTCCTGAGAAGGCAGAGCTTTTTGTTACTTTATCTTGCACTCAAGGCTGTGTACATGGATAAAACACTGTGTATCAATAATGCTGGCCTTTTATTGCCAAGAAGCTTTTTCCCCAGGGGTTTTATAGCCATTTAACATAAAGCTGGCAGTAACATCATCTGCTGGCTGAGACTGGCCAGAACTAAAACAGGACTGAATGCAGAAAGGGTATTTGTACTCAGTAAATTCAAATATTTGGGACTGTAACAGAATTGGAAGAAGATCTAGAAAATTAAAAAGAAGGGACACTCTTCCACCTTGATGAGGGTCTGAAGGAGCTTTCAGTAAAAGGAAAATACATCTTCATATGTCAGCTGGCCAGGTTCTTATTATTGTGACTTCAAATACAAAGAACAGAAGGAAGAGGGCAAAGGAATCTTCTCCTCAAGCCCTGTACAGGTGTGGCAGCAACATCTGGTTATTGGCTGTGACAGAGCCCTGGGTAATCAGTCAGAGAATGGAAATATGTTAGAAAATGTTCCTATGTATTCTGTGTAGTGTGATTTTCCTCAGTGTCTCTCTGGAGATTTCTGACAGTTTCTTCTGGATTGTCAGAGGTCCCTCCAGCAAATCAGTGTTTGAACCATGCCTTAACTTCCTGTGACCATGCACGCTTAGCTTCAGAATCTCTGACCTAAATAACGTATTACAGATTATAGAATTAAGATTTTTAGAAAACAAATCACAGTTCAAATTACTTAAAATTTCTCCTTTTTTGTCTTCTGTCTGTCCTTCAATCTGTCCATCCATTCCTTTTCTTTGCACCTATCCTTGTTATGAAGTTCATATTTTTACCTCAATTATCTTTTATCCTGCTCTTCCCTGAGCCCTCTTTTGTCCTTTCTGACCTGTCTTCCCACTTAAAATACTTTCTTCCTGGCCTCATGGAGCATTGCCATGGTGACCACATGACATCACTGCACTGGGAGCAGTTGCCTGGGAAACCGTATGATGTCATTGCACTGGAGGCAGTTGCCATGGTTACTGAGTTGGCTGAGGTAACTGGGAAAAAGGGTTTGTCATCTGACGGGTGCCAGGAAATGTTCCCATAAACTGGAATAAAGAAAAGACTTATTTATATTTTTCTGTTCCAGGGAGGGCTGCCTATGACTCAAAGACCCCATTGCTTTACGTCCTGTAACGTTCTCTGGCTGGGCTGTTTCCATTGGTCTCTGAGACCTGCCCCACCTGTTTCTACTGTTGAATGTTGCTGTGAACATCAAACCACAATAAAATGGAGAAAAGCTGTGTTGTCCTGTGGTTCTGTGGTTCTGCAGAAGATGGAATTGCAGTTTCTATTGCTCTGCAATTTTTCCTCTTTGGTTCCCTTGGTTTCTGAGATAAATAGCCCAGCCCAGTATTTATCCCAGCAGACAGAGGTGCAGTAACATTAAATGTCACAGCCCGAGCTTGCTGCACCAGCCTCTGTGCCTGCCTGTAATTTATTTTCCTCTTATTTCCTGCCTTTTGCAATTTCTATTTCATCACTGCTGACATGCACCTGTCTTGTTTTAATAATTTTAATAGTTCCCAGAAACCTCCTGTGTGAAAGGTGAAGCAGAGGTGAAATAAAAAGTAGGAGGCAGCTATTAGAGATGAGAAACAAGAACACAAGAACACATTTAGTGAGTGTGTGTGATTCATGTAAGGATGTGGGGATGTAAACAGTGCTTAGCACTGTTGGTGATGAGCAGATCTGTACCTCTAGCAGCATTTGTGTATGTACATAAACATACATGAAATTGCTCTATGGATAAATAAATAACTTTTAATGAAAATAGCTTTTCCAGGCTTTCTACAATTTGAGTGAATTACACGTCTAGGGCATATTGGTCAAGTCATGCATCTGTAAGTGTGGCTGCCTCCACATCTCCAGTAAAGTCTCTGCTCTCAGTACCCCTGCAGATGCTCTGGAGTTCCAAACTTCCCATTGAAGTTCATGGAATGAGCCATTCTTTGGCCCCACTGTGTGCAGTCACCTTCAAGCTGAAAACCCAAATCCTTACAGTTACTGTGGAGCTCCAAACAGGAATGCAGTCAAAGAAGCTGTGGAGAGTGCTGATGTCAGGCCAGGTAACAGGAATTTATCACCTGAACTATTGACTGAAATCCAGGGCTCCTGAAATGTTGGGAGGAGGCTGGAATGGGGGTAGCAGCTCAGCTCTGGCAGAACCAGAAGGAAAATCCAGAAGAGGGAACATAACTTCATTGGGCAGGGAACAGAATTTCCACTTGGGTATTGGGAGAAGCAAGGGGATAGAAGTTGAGGTTTTTTATGTTTGTTCATTTTGGATTCCCCTCCCTATGCTTTACAAGTACTCTTTGATTGACTGTTTATTTGTTCAGCATACAGAACAAAGCAATCTCAGTCTTTGTGCCAGAGTAACTGTAAAAGAAAGTTGTGCTTCATACCTGAAATCTTTGAATGTCATTTTGATCAGATGGCAAGGAACAGAACAGCTCACAGAGGGGAAAGCAGCAGGTGGTCAATGCTCAGGTGTTCCCAAAAATCAGGTGAGACATGAATAGTCTCTTGCTTGTGCTTCACATCTTGTGTAAATCCTTCAATTCAAGTTTGAAAACAGTGTTTAGTTAATCAACGTGCAATAATGGGGTTTGCAAATCAGGCTGTTCTGTTCATGGTGAGGCAAAGGAATTGCATCACATCACTGTAAAACCTGTGTCAGAATCATGGCCTTTCCTGGCTTTAATGGACTGGAACAGCCTTGCAGTTACTGGTCTGGGATGCTGCTGAATCTGTAATTGAAGGGATATTTGATCCTACTATTAATGGCCACTTGTGTTACTGTTTCTGTTAACTGAGCTTCAGAATGACCCCTGAACTTGGGTTTGTTTTATTTCAAAACTCTACCTGGCAATTTGAGGTTATTGTATTTAAGTACATTTTAAACATTTATGTTTGGATGACATTTACTGGTAAAATATGAGAAAGCAAGCAAGAAACTAGACTGTGTTTGTTTAACTGCCAGGGAGGTGTGGGAAAAGGTTGGTAGAGCTTACAGGGTTTTGGTAAATTTTACCTGAAATCCACATGTTTATGATTCATATTCTAGCTTTTCCTGTCTCGGGACTTTCACCAATGTCAGGTTTCTGTAAATATTTAAATAATAATTGTATGCTGTGCTATAGCAATATTGGAGATCTCAAGTGATACAGAATTATAGATTTATTTTCCACAAGTGTGAAGCACTGGGGGTTTGTACGTGGTGAAGTTCTCTGAGTAGCAGTGGAGGTGGTTGGTTTGTGGTGCTGCAGGACACAAAGTCCTGTGAGAACTCAGCTTTTGCTGACTAATGCTTCCATCTGCTGGAGAAGTTTGTTTGCACATTATTCAATTCACTCTGTACTGCACTCAGAAAAATATTAAGCTCCAAGGATTAAACCCCCAAGGATTTTGTGATCATTAATTACTTTAACAAAACAAGTTCCTCTGGGATTTGAAGCAGCTAACACAAATTACTTTGGTGCTCTATAGCTTTGCATCTAACAAATGCAACTCTCTGCCTACCTGGAATCAGTACTCTTATGTTTTATTCTAAAATGTCATAACTTACACAGTAGTAATATAAGATAAAGTAGAGATTCTGCAAACATCTTCCCAGTGGGCGATTTTGTGACTTGTGGCTCAAACTGGTGCTTTCCCTGAGAGACTGCAGAGGCTGTGGGACTGTCCCTTAGCACTTCATGGCCAAGCAGGATGGGGGCAGACACCCATTGGGACAGGATGGATTTTACAGCTGGGATTAGGAAGTTCACTCAGTATTATTTACACTGCCACAGCACATCAGGATCTGTGCTCCCAGAGTAGATTTTGGAATCGTGGAATTAACTTGTTTTGCAATAAACTTGAGAACTTTGAATAAAACTTGTGTCTGGAGACACTGTAGCCCAGCTAACAGAGTACTTCCCAGCCCACCTTTCTCTCCTTAATGAGTTATTTTCTCATTTTTTCCTGTAAATCCATTGATTTATTGAAAGAACAGCATGAGATGATTACTCTATCTTTGCATTATCTTTTTATTTTTATTAGATTGTGTTGGAAAAGTGTGCAAATAAAAAAACCCCACCCCAAACTGTAAAATTTGTGGAGAACAAATCTGTTCTGTGTTACTCTGTGTTGTTTATGACAATGTTGTTAAGAGTAATGATATCGGAACACCTTTGAACTTGATACAGTAGCTTTATAAAGATAAAATCAAATAGAAGGTAGATTATAAAGCATATATAAAATTTATAAGCTTATGTGTTAGATTAGATATACTAGTTCAGGATAATTTCAGAGGAATTCATAAAAATGTTTGATGAATGAATCTACATAAAGATGTAGGTTCTTGTCTATAGTATAATCCTATATGAAGATTACATACTGGGGTATGTTTGTTTTTATATATTTAATTATATAAATTCAATAAGCAATAAAAAGGACGATAAACAATGAAGTCAGAGCACCTTGCCCCTTCCTCTCTACAGTGTCTGCAGTTCTGTGCCCTTTGGGATCATCATTTCACTTGATAAAAATCATCCATTGTGCATGTGAAAGTTTGACATGGCCTTCAGCAGCTGACCCTGTGGAGCATCAGCTTCATCTCCTTGAAATCTTTGGGCTTCACATGACATTTGAATGTTGGACTTGCCTGTGCAAAGACCACCAAATGTGCTTTGCTTTAAGACAAGGACTTGGAACCAGGGTCAAACACCATAAAAAGGGACGGAATTTAAGACTTAATGTTTTTTAAATGATGAGAGTGGTAGGAAATACAGACTTGAGATTTGCTTTTGTTGTTCTTCTACTACTAAGGAAAAATAATTCAAGACATCTTTCACTGATGATGCATGAATATTGTAAGTTGATCCTATATGTGTGGGTTTGTGCTTTTTTGAAAATAGAGCAGAGTATTTGCTACCTAGAAGTACTGAGCTGTCTGAGTGTTGAGAATGTGGGAAATGAATTTGTGGATGGTGGCACCACTACAGTCTAGGTCTCATGTGGACAAATAGCTGCTGTTTACCTTAGCAGCCATGAGAAGCTATCTTTGAGTAGGATTCATTGAACTGGATGTGCAGTTTAAAAAATCACATGGAACCCAGAGGCAAAACTTTAGGCAGTTATTGTTTTCCTTGTGTTGTTACTTCACTTGCAGAAGCGACAATATCTGAAACTGCCATTGGTAGTAATTCAATAAAGAGGATTTTATTGGATTGAAAAACAAAACCCAAACCAAGCCACTCCAAAAAACCCCACCAAAAAAAACCCCCAACCCCCCCAAAAAACCCCAAACAAATGCAGGCTGTCCATCCATCATGTTATATATGCAAATAAAGGCAGAAGAAGTGCTTTTCCCTGAGTGCCCATGCAGGAGCACATTCCATTGCTGATGTCTGTGCTTTCATCCTCAGAGTATTTTGGCTCTCAGTATCTTTATGGCTCACATACCTGAGCAGGCTGTAACTCACACCTGCAAGTCTCTGCACAGGGGGCTTGAATTTCTTTTTACTACCTGTGAACTGAGATGAAGCTGCTTACTCTCCTTGTTAATGGATGCATTTGCTCTTGCTACTTCAAAGTGTTTTCTCAAGGAGTCATTAATAATTTAGTATTTAGCCAATTGTCAATTCTTAATTTTCATTAGGAATCTACTTAAAGTGGCCTTAATTGCCTCTTTTGTGATGTCCTAACTTTGGGCAGTGCCATATCCCAGTTTTGTGTGTGCTTCATGTAGGATTGTAAACTCAGAGATGTTGGGATGTTGTGCTGATGGACATGATTTAAATCATTAATTGTTGTAAAGCTTTAGAACCAGTTCCAGCAGGTGAAGAGTATGAATGCAAAATTGTCACACCCTGGTTGTCAGTGATCAGATTCACAGGAACTGATGACAAATTTTTCATTGGATAAAGTAATAGGCAGAAAATGTTTTCCCCTGATAAATGTATTTATACCACATTACGCACAGTAATGTTCCTTAACTTTGGAGATAATCTTGTTTACTTTAAAGGAAGTAAAGTGTTTGTGTGTGCACAGGAGGAGGGGGAGGGGGGTATTGATTTGAGCAGTTGAGTCATGGAAATCAATTTACTTTTCATTTCCTGAAGAATGGAATTGCAGTTGGTGGTTCATGACTGTCTCATCCTTTGTGTCATTGATGGGGCAGAGAGCGATTCTTTTCTGAAGCACAAAGTTGCTGTGCCTTGGATGCTTTGTTCAACTGGGAATGATGATTTCATTCCAATTGTTAAATGATGTCAGCAACATTCACAGGTGAAGCTGTGCCTGATGGAGCTGTTTGCAAGCTTTCTAGATGTTGCCATCTCTACACTTTTGTGATTATAGAATATCCTGGAATGCACCCACAAGGATCATTGATTCAAAGTCCTGGCCCTGCATAGGACATGCCAAGAATTCCACCCCGTACCCGAGCGTGTTCTCCAAATGCTTCTGGAGCTCTGGCAGGGTTGGCACAGCTGGGGCTGCTCTGTTGTGTGGTGTCAGGGCTGGTTTTCAATCTCATTCTATTCCATCTTGGGGAGCAGCAAACAGAGGCAGTTTTGTTTTAACATTCTAAATGTTCAGTGATGCTCAGCTTGGTGCAGAAGCAGCTGGGGAGTCCTGAATGGAGCACAATGGGAGAGAAACAAGACAGGGTTCTCTGCCTACAAAGCTTGCCTGATGTAACAGTTTTGCTGTCTCCTTTCCTTCCCTGTGCCACCTGGACTGGTTCAGTGCACACCTTATCTGTTCAGATCAGTTCTGTTCAGTCTGATTTTTAAGATGTCTCTCACACTAATTGTTCCATTGTAAATGCTGGTGTACCTTCCCCTTCTTTTTTCTTCCCTATCTATTAGATCTTGTTTCCACGTGTTTAATAATCCTTTTGTTGTGTTTCTTGGTTCAGATACAGCAATAGAACACTCTTTTTCCTTGTTTGGAATAGTTTCTTTCTAAGTTTCTGATTGCTTTAATAAATAAGCCAGATGAGTGCTGATTGTAATTTTCCTCTTATTTTTGGTCCTGATGCCAATGGATGTCAGCCTCCCCTAACTCTGAGCACTGCATGGGTTACTGGTTAGTAAATGTTTTCAGGTGCTTATGGATCACATGTTTGTACTCTTTACTACTTACTTTAGCTACTATGTGAATGATAATCTAAGAATATAAATGAGTTAATTTCCTGGTACTTTGTGTTAGAGGTTCAATGTTTCACCCTTTTTACCTTTCCTGTTTTTGTAGGGTTAGGAAGGTTGGAGCCAGCCAAGATTTATATGGTGCTGAGTATGTTACTTTTTTCCATGGATGTGGTTTAAAAAAAAAAAAAAAAAAAAAATCTTCATCTCCTGTCACTAAACCTTTCCAGACTGGTACATGGAGCTTTTTGTTGTGAAATCGAATGTTAGAAGTGTTTAAGAGTGGCACAGTGCTGATCTCTGCTGACTTCAGCCACAGGAGTGAGCTGTGCTTGTGTATATTCACCACAAGTCTTTTTTCACCAGTACAGTTTGTGTAGTTCAGGATTTCTTTTCTATTGGTGTGGGATACCCTCTTGTGGATCACAAAGCATGTTAAAGTTCTGTAACAGACTGCAGCCTATGTCCTGTAACAAGTTGTTCTGTAGAAAAACATGAAATAAAACAAGTAACTTGTTTTTTCTCCAAGGTTTCTTCAGCATAAACCTCGGCGCAGCCTTACTGGACAAATTTAATTCCTGGTACATCACTCTGCTCTTTTTATTTTTTATTTTTTTTTCTTTTTTAAACTGTAGAATATTGAAGTGGATAACCAGGGAGTTAATGAAATTTACTGATGTAAAAAAGTGAAGATGGTCTTTGCATGAATAAGGACTTAAATAAAAAAAAGCAGGAACCTGCAGTTGGAGCACCTTTATAAAGACTAGGGAAGGCTCTTGCTCTTCTGCCAGTGTGGTCCTTGTTTTGTCAAAGGGTAGATCCATTCTCCTGAATTCATAATGTTTTAGAAACCTTATCAGCAGGGATCTCTGGCATGGTCCTGTACAAAGCTCATGTACAAACCTTATTAAAAAGCACATGATGTGTTTGTTACCAAGGAAACATAAGCCATTAAGCCTTAGGAACATAATTCATAAAAACAAAATTTTAGCTATTAACATCTACTTTCCCCATTAGTGCCATGAAACCTCCATGAAACAGCCCTACAGTCTCCAGCTAATGGATGTGACATAACTGGGAATGAGGAGGGAAAGGAGGAATTGCAATTCACTGAGCTCGAAGTACGGAGTGAGGGGAGTGCAGGACCGGGAATGTTCTCAGCTCTTGTGTTCATAAGCCTCTGAGCACCTGTTATCCCACTCCTGTTACTGTTCATTATCAACCACATCAAAAACAGGTCTCTGCTGAACAGGGAAAGATCAGGCCTGCATTTTCCAGCAGGCCTATTTGGAATATGAAATAAAAATTAGGAGTGGGAAAGGAAAAATGAAGTGTTTTGTATTGGTTTCAGATTTAATATCTTAGTAATTTACTGGATTTAGTATGTGTATTCTGCTGTGATTAGCTAACTCACAATGAGTTATAGATAGCATTTTTAAATTGTTTGTTTTGATCATTCTCAATTTGTTCTTAAAATCTAGAAGCTATATTCTTCCTCTTCATCCTTCTCTTTTTAGGAATTGAATTGGATTCATTATTTTTTTTTTCCATCCTAATTCTGCAAAGCTCCTAGAAATTTCTTGTGAAGAATCTGCTGTGGCTACACAGTGCCAAAATTCCACTGTAGTTGTGTTCTAGGAAATATTTCCAGAAAAACGAGAGGAGCAAAGTGCATGTAGCTCAATTTTTGCCTAGTCTGAGCTGTTAGCTGCCATTCCCAAGTGTTGTCCAGGACTACAGTCAGGATCCCAAGGCTGGCCTGAGTTGTTGACACCTTGCAGTGATGAGTGTTCAGCTTTGGGATCAAGAAGCCAAAGTGGACTCAGGGTCATTACTGCACTTTATTCTCAGCCATTCCACCCATGCTGAACCATCATTTCTATATTTGAGAGCAGAATCAACATTGTTGTCTGAAAAAAGTGTTGAATTTACTATAATGGGATAAGGCTCATGAATCACTGGGATGTGTAGCCTCAATCCGTAAGTCTTCCATCAACAATTTAGTGTAATAAATCAGTTATAATCAGCTGATGAAGTCCATTGCCAGCTTTTCCCAGAAGTTATTTGGGCACTTTTCCTGCAGCTCTGGGGAGATCTGTGCATGAACTGAACAAATGGTGATTAGGAGCTCCCAGACTTTGCCCCCACAGCCCTGGTGTGGTTTCAGTTCAGCTCACACTGTTTCTGCTCAGATTAGTCACAATGGAGTGTGGCTCTGAGGTGCACTATGCTTTCTCCAGGGTGTGATGGGACTTTGGTAGCAGCCTCAGGGATTTGGCAGTGAGTGATTAGCAAGAAATGAGTATATGACACTACTGACTATTTCAGTTGTGAGAACGTGTGTCAAATCTCTGACTTGTGAGCCTGTGATAGGAGACCTGAGTGCAGGGATGAGCTTGTCAAACAGCCTTGTACAGCAGGGTAGACTTAAAGAAAAGGAAATGTGTCAGGGATCTCCAGATAACATCATTTAGTTTGAAGTGGGCCTCCAGAGGACATGAATGGCAAGGCTACCTTCAAAGGCAGATCAATTGCTCAGGGATTTCCTTGTTTGATCAGATTTTGAAAACTTCTAGGAACAGAGATTTCTGTCTTTCTAGACAACCTGTTTCAGGACTTGAGCACTTTCACTGAACTTTTTCTCTTCTATATCCACTTGTGCTTTCTCCTGCCCCTGTCTGTGGCCGTTGCTTCTTGCCCTTGCACTGTTGCTCTAGGAAGTGTCTTTATCTTACATGTGTCCTTTAAATGTTTGATAACAATAGTTGGATTCCTCTCTTAAACATTCTCCTCTTGAGGGTACACACATTCAGACTCTCAGCCTCTCCTCCTGTGCCATGTGGTGCAGGCACTTCACTCTTTAGTGCCCCTTCCCTGAGCTCTCTCCAGGCTCTCAGGATCACCCTGGTGACAAAGAGCCCAGGGTGGGACACAGTGTCCAGGTGCTGCCTCGGGAGTACAGCAGGGCTCCCTGCCCTGGCTGCTCCTGTGCTCTGCCAGTGCACAGCCATTGCCATTGCAGTGTTAGCCCTGTGTACAAAGGGATGTCCTCAAATCATCTGTGTCCTGACATCCAGGTGTTTTCCTCTGCAAAGCAGGAAATCAGGACAATTGTATAACACAGGAGTTTGTGGAGAAGTTTGTTCTTTGATATTAGCTTTTTTCCAAGTTCAGTGGCAGGAAAAACACTGAGCTACTGCAAGGACACCTGAGCTTCATGAGTGCCTGGATGCTGCAGCATTTCTGATCTCCCATTCAAACACAGTATGCCAGGCTGTGGCAAAAAGCATCCTGAGACTGGGAAATGAGACAACATTTCTGTTATTGCTGGGGAGTCCAGGGCTTATTTGCCAAAACAGCAACCAGCATGGAGCAGGAACTAAGCAGTGAGAAGGGAAGCCTTGAAACCTGGGCTGCACTGCACTATTTTCAAGCAGTTGGGAACCTAAAATCTGCCAGCACACTCTGGGAGGTGACCCCAGCCAGGTGGGAATTTTTTGGCCCATTGTTATGGATGCACAAGTATTAGTAGCAGGCTTTTTGTGCAGCTGTAGGGAATTATCTTTACTGCTCTTCTGACAGTGAAGGTGTCCCCTCCTGTCCCCAAAATGTTGAAGAAGTTTGTCCTGATGGATGTTATTTAACAGTGATTTGCTCACAAAGGTCACCTTGGCTCTGCCATGGTCTGGGGCTGTGTTGGATTCACTGAAGCATCTGATCCTGATGAAAAGCCTTACATGGTAAAATGAATCTCCTTTCTCTCACTGCCAGTTGTTCTGGACTTTTAAAGAATCATTAACAAGTAGTAAAATAATAGCCACTCTAAATCACTTTGGTGTCCTGTGATTGTACAGCAATGATTATTATTCTCTACCCCTTGTGATCTCCTTGGAGCAAGTACAATTTAAATACTATTTCAGTCAAGTGAGGTAATTTCTAATGTATGAACATGTAAAAGTAGCTTTTTATGTGATTCCTAATTTGGATACTCAGCTTTCTTATAGAAACTCTTATTACCGATAGATAGGAAATCTCTTAGAATTTTTCAAAGTGGCAATAAAATGTAAAAATGAATGTTTCAGAACGTGGAAAAAATTCCAACAAGTTACAAATACACGATTTTTCACCAAGCACACATGGTATTCCTCTGACAACTGAAATGGCCTCACTGGTGTTGTCATCTTTTTTTTTTTTTTTNTGATTTGCTTGCTCTCTAAAGTACTGAAATAAAATGTTATCTGCGAGCACAAATGGAAGCTCAGACTCTTAACTGTGCCTCTGGGCTACAGCCAGAGCGTTCTGGAATGTGCATCTCCCATCCTATCTGTGATCTTTGCATGATGTTCCCTGACCATTTACTCTTCTTTTGCATGAGCTTAAGGGAGGACCACTGACATTTGAGGAGTTAGAAGAGATTTTTGCACTTGTGGGACAGATCTCTCAGAGCAGATTGTGGGCTTGTATTCCAGTGGGATGTATTCCCTCTGCATGTCATCCCTCTGGATGGTGTTGGGAGCTCCATTCTTCCCTGGGGTGAATTCAGTCCTCCCTCTGATCTGCACAGGCCACTCTTAAACTCAACAGTTCCTAATAAGCAATGTCCTGATGACATGAAACTTCTTAACTGATGCTGAAAATGTGCTCCAAATTTTACACACCCTTCTTAAACACAGTGTGCTACATGGTGTAACTGCATCTGAATCACCCCAGTTCCACACCTGCAGCGTTGTGAAAGTGCAGAGCTTTTCAAAGCTCTCCCTCTGCAAGCAGGCACAGAGAACCTGTCATCAGTGCTAATCTTCCTGCCCAGCTGCCACCCTGTTCACACTCCCAACCTGTGCTGTGAGCAAGGCTGTCAAAATGTGTTCCATGATCCTTGTTCCTGATAGATCCACACATGGATGCTGTGCCAGTGTGTGGGGAAAAGCAGGAATTATTCCTGTAGGTACAAGGAACAGAACAAGAGTAGCTGCTGCACAAGCTGGGTGTAATTCTGGCTGTCCTGTGGGTCCATCCCACATCCTGCTGGGCCCTGAACTGCCTGGCAGCTGAACAGGCTGGCAGAGCTACCCAAGCCCACAGGAGCTTCTCCTTTTAGCAGTATCACTTGAAAAATAGGTGAAGTTGTTATATTCTGCTGCTGAAACTGTTCTTTATTAGGCTCTTGTTGATTTCCCACTCCTAATTGCCAATAGTACCCTTCTCTGGCTTTAAAGAAGTAAACTGGAGATGTGGAGTCCCCATGAAAACAAGATGACTTTTATGAGGGCTTTTTTGGAGGGTGTGGGGAGCAAGGGAAAAGCATTCCACAGATTTCTCTCTGTTGCTTTAGTATTGGTATAATTATGCAATATGTGGATGTGTCATTATTTCCATTTAACACTGTTGAGCTGAATAATTTGGTGTATGATAGTAAATGTGATTCTAGGCTGCAGCTATAGATTGTGCTGTGGATTGGATGGATGAAAAATATTGCTGTAATGACTGCTTTGGGTAGAAATGATAATTTTGTATCAAATCTTGGAGCAAGAGCCTGGCACCACTGAAGAGAAAGAGAAAAAAAGGATACAATGCTGAATTTTTAGATGCTTTATGGTAATCCTGGGATAGCAGGAATGCATAGAGCTGCTCCAGGAGGTTTTCTCCCTGAAGAACATTTCTCCTGGTGGAGAACATCCATAACTGAGCCCCACTGTCCCTCCCTGTATCCCTCATTCTGCAGGGGTTTGGGGAATACTGGCTCCTCCAGTCAGTCAGGCTTTCTGCCCTTGGCAGCTCACAGATAACAGACAAGATATGGCTTTTGAAGCCAGTGAGTTCCTAAATATTCTCCTCCTTGTGCCTGAGTGGTGCATTCTTGGGTG
This sequence comes from Pycnonotus jocosus, assembly GCA_013400435.1. Taxonomy (NCBI): domain Eukaryota; kingdom Metazoa; phylum Chordata; class Aves; order Passeriformes; family Pycnonotidae; genus Pycnonotus; species Pycnonotus jocosus. The sequence goes on from VWYP01023933.1 coordinate 469,529, forward strand.
TAATCAGCCTCTGTGCTCCTGCCACAAAGCAGGCAGGTGTCTCTAACCCTGGGAATGCTGATGGTGCTCCCCCACTGCCTCTGCTCTGAGCACCGCTGTGAATGAGCAGCGCTCTGGGCACACTTGGAAACGTGAGGTTTAAAACATCAGCGAGCTGCCTGCAGCAGGGTCAGCCCTGCCAGAGCTGGGGGAGCTGATTTGCCTCAGCAAGAGCTACAGACATTTGGAAGAGTTTCCTTCCCGTAAAGAAACGATTATATTTAATTATCAGTTTGTCTGTCTCAATGTAGCTCCTGACATCACAGTGTGAGGAAATAGATCTCATTGCACGTGTAAAGAGCAAGTAGGGGCTTTTTGATGCTCTGCTGTCAGTAAACATTCATCTAAAAATGTAAGCAACCAGTTTGTGCCTCAGTCAAAATCCAGGAAACATCCACACCCATCAATGGGTCATCTCTCATCGTACCCTGAAGTGATTGATACACGTGGAGAAATCCTCACCTAAATGTACACATAGATTGAAATGACATAGATCTAATGGGGAAAACAATTGATATCTGAACTATAAATCCTCTCAAAAATGTTTTTCTTTCTTCAAAATAACATTTAAAGTCTATCCAAAGACTGCATCACACTTACTTTGGGGGAGGTACCTCTACAGAAATGTAGCTGGTAATTTATTGATATTTTTTATTTTCGGATGTCAGTATATTTTTCAGTCTTCATTATTGCTATTTCTCTCCTTTCTTTTTCTAATATTAATCTGTGTATAATCTGTTTTGTTGTTGGTTGGGGGCTTTTGTTGCTTTTTTAGCTTTTCCTTCCCCCTAGTAGGGATTTGTTGGCAGGCAAATTTTTCACTTTTATCTTGACCAGAGATTCCTTAAAGAATACATCCCCAGGTTCTCTCCAACAATGTTTTCTGTTCTCTCTCCTTTTCAAGAAGCTTCATATATATTTTGTACAGTATTATTAAGATTTTGTCCCCATTAAATTTCTCAACCAAACACTTTACAAACACTTTTAACTGAAGAGCCCCTGGGACCCTGTGAAGCAAATGGGACATTTACATTAGACTATGACATTAGTAGATTATATTTCCTCCCCTTCACTTAGATTTCTTTAATCAAATTAAACTGTCAGATACAATAAATAATAACATATTTGTTGCTGTTTATTGCTGTAAGGCAATCAGAACATACCCACAGAGGCTGAGGCTGTCTGTTGTTTTAATTACATTGGGTTTGGGAAAATCCAGCAGGGCAACTGAGGCTTTCGTTGGGTCTCCTGGAAAAGTGGGGAATTATTTCAGTGGAAGGGGCAGCAGCAGCTCAGCTCCTTTCTTTTCTCTCCTGTATTTATGCAGTTGAGATCCTGTTTTCCCAAAGGCATTTCTGGAACATGAGTGTTCAAAATACTTGTGAGAGTTGGGGATGCTGATTATGCAGCTCCTTTGCATAATTCCTTCTGTTATTTAGGTTTAGCAATAGTAGAAGTGGCAGGCCAGCAGGTATCCATCTCTAAAAATATATTTTTCTGGACACATTGTTTCAAGGGAGAGGGGAAATCCCAAGAAGGATTAGCAAAGCTCTAATATATATAATATATAATTGATTATATCATGAGGATAATGAATAATACCCTGTGTTACTTAGTCTATTATTTATGAGATACTAATACTAATACTTGTATTTTAATGAGAATGCTACTCAACTGAGAAGTTGCTTGTGGGGAGTAATCTGCCCTGCCTTCAGTTGGCTAAATCTAATGACAGTCTGCATTTGCTTTGGAGAATAATTTTTAATCTGTTATTCAACTTTATTAGTCCCAGTGGAAATTTCAAACCCATCTCTTGCCATTAGTTCTCCCCTATTAACCTCCTTAAATATAAGAATTAATAAAACACTAATAAACCAAAAATAAATTCAATTATTTTCTTTCTTGGCCTGTCCTGTAGGAAGAATACAGCCCTAAGAGTGTTGTTTTTATAAGATTGGCAGTGCTGGGACACTGCAGGGCTGAGTGAGCTCACACAGAGATAATTGAATCAGTTGCTGAAGGAGTGAATGTGTTTTCTTGCCTCATTTCTGTTGGTCTGTCTGCATATAGACCTATTTTTATGTCCTCTGATATTTCTCCTCTGTAGAGATACTGATCAGAAAATTAGTCTTGAAAGTGTCCATTTTGGTTATCTCTTTTGTCTCTTGATAAATACGTGGTTTTGTTCAAGTTTCTTAATCTGATCCTCTCAGTGAATAAGAATAGAATGACCTTGCTTTCATTCTGATAACCTTTTAGGAAAGCACCTGTTTTCCTACTGATTTTTTTTCTTTTTCTGTCTATATCATACCTACTGGACTTCAGATCTTTTTTCCTCTTAGTTATTCCTCTTCAATTGATTGCACATTTTAGTGTCCCACATTTTTGTCATCCTTCTGTGACTAATTCTTCTAATTAGAACCAGGTTTTGCTCACTTAGTCAAGATTGCAGAAAAAGGACTTTTGGCATTAAAAAAAAAAAAAAAGGTGTTAATTCTGTAACTGTCACCCTCCATTATTAGAACCATTTTAGGAAATCTGTGCTGACAGTCTTTGAATTTATATTTTGTTCATTTGCAAATATGAACTCTTTTCCAAGTTCATACTGCAGAACTAGGAAACTGTCAAAGAAGGGTAGAGAATCTACTAACACAGGATGCCTTTTGCATGCCTTCTGCAAATAAAATAGCTGCAAATTTCTGGCTGTGTTTGTCCTTCATTACTTGTACAAAGGATACTGTGTAAGTGAGCATTTCTGAAGAGCATCCCCAAAGAAATCTGCCTGCTTTATCAAGAGGTGTGGAGGAATGCAGGGAAAAGACTGGAGGAGTTCCTCTGTGGGAGGTGCTTTGCATGCTGACGCATCTTTCTCTTTGTAGTTTACTTGTTTTACCATTGCTTCATCTTTGTCATCCTCAGGAGGAAGACCTTTAACAAAATTTGTTAAGGGACTTGGCTAAATGCCAGTAACTCGCCAATTTTCTGTGCTACAGTTCCATTTCCTGAGGCCAACACAGCAATTGCAGCTTCTACACAGTCCATGAGCTGCCCTGTGCCCCATCACACAGCTGAGAATGCAGATCCAGGACATTTATCCTGTTTGGTCTCCATCAGCAGCCTGGGTGGGAATTTGAACCAATTCCTCACTGGTCTGTAGCTGATTGTCCTCTCCACCATCCTCTGTTTTGTCTGTCAGGTAGGAACAGACATATTCATGATAAGCTGAATGTCACCAGGCTCTTCCAGAAGGGAGCAATCATTCTGGACATGGGACAGAGGCACTGTGTCCTGTACTTAAACTATTTGGTGTTCTCACTCCCATTCAAATCTCTCTCACCTCAATTAGTTGCCCTGGCTCACAGGCAAGAGTAGAGAAATACCCTCAGTATATCAAATTATTTGTCAATTTATCTAGTATTGGAACCCTAAATCTGCTTGAAGAGATCCTCCAGAATGAAGAGAGACCCACTGAAGCACATTGCCAGCTGAGTGTGAGGAAAAGAAATCACTGTTGTGTTCTGACGTGGTGCTCACTCATCACATCAGATTTACTCATGCTTATCTTTGAAAGCTTTAACATAAAGAAAGATTTAGCCTATTTTCAATCTGAAAACCTGCCTGACCTTTCAGAGACCTTTTGTGTGCACTGAATTCATGCAGTGAATCACTGGGTACAGCAACAACCTACAATGCTTCCAGGTTTCTCTTTGGGCTGCAGATATGAGGATGTGGAGATGAGATATTCAGAGCCTTGACAAAGCTGCCTCCCCTTCTGGCAGTCTTGTGGATGATGCTGGTTTCTGCTTAGTTTCTGTTTGTGGCCTACAGAAATAACAATAAAAAACCCCAATTAATTTGTTTCCACTGTACATAAAGATAGGAATTATGTGATTACTAGTTTTTAGACGTTGATTCTCCATTAGTGTTTCAAACCTGGGAATTTTGTTGGTGTGGCCACAGCAGGAGCTGTGGACAGAGGCTGCAGCATTACTCAGCCTCTGAGCTCTCTCCTGCAAACCCTGGGGTGAGGACACAAGGCACATTAGGGTAGATCAGTTCTTGACTAATGTTTTCTTTTGCTTGCCTCTGTAGAGTGACATAGAAATGGAATTCATGAAAACCAAACTTCTTGTTAGTTGCGAGGACCCGGAGGAACGTGCGTCAATCTCTGTAAAGAAGTGCCATCTGCAGCCTATCTTAGGCAAACTGTTTCCTGATAAATAAGGTTAGTAAATAAGTCTTCTATTTTCCACTGAAATACACAGCAGGGAAGGTCAGAACTAATGGGAATTTTGGATGCTCAGCAGCTTCCAGGGTTAATTTTTTCTCTGTTGGATTTAAAGCTAACATTTCACAGTCATGTAGAACAAACTGAAGAAGGTGTTTGGGAGAGATGCCTAAACAATCAAAGGGTAGCGCTGTTTTATAAGAGTATAACTGCTCAAACAACAGAGAGATTTTAAATTTAACTGTTGTAGGTAATCAATCTCTTTGTATTCTAGGTTCTTTGATGCTTTTTATTAGCCACAATTACCACAGGGTAGTTTACTTAGGAAAAAGATCGTTGCCAATGAACAGAGTGGCAGGCCTCGGTTTCACATCTGAGGAAATAACACCTGCACTATCAGCCAGGCCTGCTGTGCTTCCCGTGTCCTGGACTGCCTGTTCCCCTCACTTTAACTTCAAGGTCACATCTTACACCCAAAAGACTGTAAATGAATAATGATTCCCTAATATCAGACAGGGAATGGGACTGTCAGACATTCTCAGAGCCCAGAGGTGTGCCTGCCACCCAGATATATTGTTCTAAATGCTCTGGATTTCTCTGACCTCCTCTAGCTCAAACAGAGGATCATGGGCATCATTTGGGGAAGCTCCCTGACTCAGAGCTGTGAGGATCTGTCTGTAACCACTGTGTTCCACATCTTTGTGACCAGTTGCTTTGCTTAGCTTAATTCTGAAGTCAGAGGAGCAAATAAAGGGAGAGCAGCCCCAAGCTCTGATGAACTTTGAACTTACTCAAATGTGAAGCTGATTAGCTACAATAGAGAGAGCCAACACCATGGGCTAAACAGCCTGAAATCCAGCCCAGTAAGCTCCTGATCCAGTCTTGTGTTCACATGCATCTTCACCTGTAGCCATGTGAGAGATGGAAGCAGATTCAAGTTTTCTCCCTCCCAGAAGCGCAAGGCTGTTTCTCCATTGAGTAAGGCTGCTGAGTTGAGAGATGACACAGAGGATGTCCCAGATCCTGGACTCCTGGGTTTTCCCCAGGTGCCAGTCACTCCTCACAGATAATTACTTACCATCAGCAACTAAAAGAACTACATCTTCCATGACTAGACTTACAGGTACAACCACTTTAAAAAAAAAAAAAAAAAAAAAAAAAAAAAAAGAATTTACCCCGGGGGAGGAAAAAATGNCCCAGAGTGAGGTAAATATGCAGGTTTATTGCAGCCAAGCCACTCCTTCCCATGTCATTCCTTCTCAGACATCTGCTTGTGGATGTTAAAACCCTGAGCACCTTTGGCAGGGACACTGAAGTCTGAAATCTGCAGCACCTGTAACAGGGGAACACTCTTTGGGAAAGAGTTGTCCAAGGAAAAGCTGCAGCTTCAACTTGTGTCCCATTGGAGACAAGGGAATTTGAAGTTATATATTATATAAGACGTAGGTGATGACAGCAGTTTATCATTAACCTGAACTCTGCAAGAAGCACATAAGGAGAGGAAGAAGAAGAAAGCCAGAGAAGCAGCCAGGATGGAATCCAACATAAAGATCAACAATCCTGCAGACATCTCTGTCATTGTTCTCTACTTTTTGGTAGTTCTGGCAGTGGGACTATGGGTATGTTGGGATTTTATTTGGTTTTATTTAATGAGCAGGTAGATTATAGAGTCTTGGCACAATAGCTTAGTAAGAGAGAATGTGTAATTTTATAAAGATTTTGATGCTTAACTGAAATAGTTAACACGTGCATGGATACAAAATGTGGGCACTTATTTACATCAGCGGGGATGGTGACCCAGGGAAGCATCCCTTTGGGATGGAATGGGACCTGGGGGGAAGGGGGAGTGATGGGGTTTGTGTGGGATGTGATGGGTACAGATCAGCCAGGGACCCTCCTGGGAACAGGCTGGACACGAGAGGTGAGGTTTGCCCACGGAGCGCTGGGGCTGAGGGAGAATTGGTGCTGAGGTGATGCCGTAGGGAACAGTGGGGAGGGGGACTTGCAGGGGGGGAAGGGAGGGGACACCGAGTGCGGCGGGGGGGGGGGGGCGGTGTGGCAGCACGGCCGCTGGGAATGGCACGGTGACAGCGACGGAACGGCAGAGCCCTTTGAGGGCAGCATCGCCGGGACTGTGGCTCCAGGGTGCAGAGCCATCGGGGCTGTGAGCAGGAACAGCTCCGGGACAGGAGCCGGCAGCGCCTCTGTGCTCGGGGTTGGGCCCCCGATGCCTCCAGCGCTCACCCCGCAGCGCTGCCAGGAGAGCCCGGAGCGCAGGGAGACAGCACCGGGAACAGGGGGAGAGAGGGGAGAAGGGCAGAGCCAGAGGAGAAAAGGGAGAAAAGGGAGAGACGGGAGAGAGGAGAGAGAGGGGAGAAAGGGGAGAAAGGGGGGAAAGGCAGCTGCAGGAGCCAGGGGAGAAAGGGGAGAAAGGGGGGAAAGGCAGCTCCAGCCCAGCGCCGGGAGCTCAGAGCTGGAGCGTTTGAGAGAATGGGCTGAGCTACAATGGTGGGAACAGGGGAATGTCACTGAGTTCAGGTTACCCTGGGGCAAGCCCTCCTGCTCACCTGAACACCTGACCATTAACAGGCAGAGAGGAGCAATTGCCCCTCAGGAATCCTCTGCTTTGCAGGAGCATCCCAGGAACATTTCACAGTGCTGAAAAGTCAGCTGCAGAACAAGCATCCCTTTCTACCAGCCTGGCAATATTTTGAAGGGCACCAAAAATTTAGTGTTTGCACAAAATGGACACAACCTTTTCTTTGCCTCTTCAGCATAGGAGTAGAGGCCAAAAATACAGCCAAAAATCTGAAGACCCAGTCCACCAGAACACCTTTTGGTCTGGCAGGAGGGAGCTGGGTCTTGCCATGACAGTCTGGCTGTTGCTGTACTTGAACTTCGTGTTAAAGATCCCTGACAACAAAGAGCTGATCTCTGGCTTCTCAGGTCTTTGTGTGCTGAGTTAATTCCTGGAGCCTTTTCTTTCCAGCCGTGATGACATCGTTATTGGACAAATACTTACTCAGTTGCTGTGTATAGTTAAATGTAAATCCATCATGTTTACTTCCTTTCTTCTGCATGGAAGAAAATATATGATGAATTTTCCCAGGTCTTCTTTCTTTATTTACCTGTTCAAAGTCCATCAGAGAAGACAATGGAAATCTAGTAAATAATGGCTCAGGGTAGTTAACAAAAATTGGAGGAAACTTCCCTTTAAAGCCCACCCCTCAACAAAGACAACATGAGTTTGTGCAAAGGAAATTTTAGCTGGCTTCTTTTGGAACTTCAGAGGGAATCAGGCACAATGCTGATGTCACAACAACAAAACAGATACCTGTAGGGCAGGGTGGTATTGAGTGAAAAAGCTGCATATTTTCTGTTAATAAACTTGCACCATATAGCCTGTTTTGATACCTGAAATCAAAAGCTTTTCACCCCAATGAAGAATTCATGTGAGCTTTTACTTGAGTGATAATTTTTCTTGGTTAAATTTAATCTTACTTAGTGTTTCACACTACAATGAAAGGTGAAGGAATGAAACTTGAATGGCTAATGCAGACCTAGATAAAAGAATGATTGTTCCATTGTATTATTTTCTCCACCATAAGGTTATGCATTTTAGCCACTCTCTTTCTTCCCCTTTACCCTGCCCATGTGTTTTATTATCCTTTCATTCTGTTTGTTCTTAGCCTGTGTATAGCTTGCCCAGTACACTTGAAATATGATTTAAACTTGGTTTTTCCCTTTGTTGCAGGCTATGTACTCCACCAACAGAGGCACAGTGGGGGGTTTTTTCCTGGCTGGACGGAGCATGATTTGGTGGCCGGTGAGTTCTGGGTGTCCATCAAACACAGGAGTGGCACCCCTGCCACTGTCCAGTCCTGACATATCAGGATCTCTGTGACACTGCTGAGGCTGTGATGGCTTCATGTGTGCCTGAAATCAAACTCTTTCTCCAGCTGTGCTGTCACAGGAGAAACTGCACAAACAAAGCCATGGGGTGGGCAGGGAAAAGTGTTGGGGGAAGTTGTCTGGGTTCAGCTCTGAGCTGTCTTGATTACGTGATCAACTTGTTTGAACATAAACACATTGGTAATGTCAGTACAGACAGAACCAGTGCTTTGCCTCTCATCCCACTTAAAATCTTTTCAACATTTGGACTCTATTCTTTTCATTACATTAAAAGAAGCTGGCTCATTTTCAGGTTATCACAGACAGGAATTAATTTACTGAAATTTTCCCCTTTATTGCTCTACTGTTTCTACTTTTGGTAACAAGTTCTGGTCTATACAAGGAGAAAAATCCTGGAAGTGTTCTGATATGTTATTGGTAAAATATATTTTAAATGTATTTAAAGATTAGCTGTGGCTTACACTGATTGTCTTCTGTGGATCTCTATTCTCTTCCAAGGCAGAGAACAGGAATCATAGATACAAAGTGTTCTCAGCCATCCATTCCATCAGGCCTTTGGCAGAAATGATGTTAGAAACAATTATCTGTTTCTTCCTGATCATAGAGTCTCTTTAATATGAAAAGCAGGAAACTTAAGACAAACCTGCATTTTCTGTATTACTGGAACACAGAAAATGGAGTTGTGTTTTACATGATTCCATGTGTGTGAAGGGAATTCCTCAACACTCCTGATCTTGCATTCAGTCTCAGAAAATGCTTCTGCACTTCACTAAGGTTTGGGAGTCGAGACTCCACACACATTGATTCAGTACAGGACCAGAAGAGTGAGAGTAAATATTGGTTCCCTAAAGGTTTAGGAATTTTCTTGAAATAGGCTGCAGAAATACCTGCAGACCCTTCAGTCTTGTGCTTTGGAGAGCTGCTCTCTGCCTTTAGGAGGCATTGGTACAGCCTCTTTAAGGATATAAAAGAATTAAAGGCCAATGACAGTAAAAGGTTTCTTCATCTGATATAGTAGATCTAAGAAAATTCATGCTTCTTTGGAAGATTGAGGAAAGAGAAAGTTTCCAAGTTATTTTAAGATAAACCCCATAATTCTGGAAGAGAAAAAAACCCCAACAGATTACTCTACTTAACTGTCACGTTAATCAGTGGGCTGCTTTTAATCTTGTGCAATTCTGTCTGCTTGTCAAGAGGATATGAAATCCTTTTGTGCAGATGTAAATGGAGATGGAGGCAGCAAGGCAGCAAAGACTCACCACAGAAAATTCTGTCTTGCTCCTGAGAACTCGAAATGATTTCCCTGAGCCTTGGGGGAGAGGATCTGACACTGAGTCCTCTGCCAGCTCAAACCCAACACTCAGCAAGCTCCTCTCCCCCAGTGGGAAGCCACCAGGGATCACCCCACAGCTCCTGCCAGGATCCCCCATCTCCTTCCCAGGCTCTGAGCTCGGCATGGACAAAGTGCTCAGTGCAATACTAGATCTCCTCTTCAGTCCTTCCCTTTGGAATGCCAGGAGTGTCTTCCCATGCCATAAAAACAAACCTTTCTTGCTGTTCTTCCTCATATCACTCAAAATAAACAAAGAGCAAGCACTCCAAAACCACAAACTAAACACCATGTCAGCAGCATCACCCTGGAAAGTTTGCCTTGGATAAAAGGAGATTCCAAAACACCAATTCCCACAGCTTAGCAGGGAGATGGGATGTCCATCACCCAGAGCAAACTGGGCTGAAATCATGAGGAAACCAATGAAAGTATAGAAAGTTTAGTCAGAGATGTGGTCTCAGTTCTGCAGCAGCTAAAGCTGTGTGTGATGTTTTACTTTTGTGCTTTGACTTCTCTTTTGCTCCAAGTCAGGGCTAACCTGGAACAGTTCTGGAGAGCCCCAGTGCATTTCCACAGTCAGGGTGGGGACAGTTGTTTTGCAAGTGGACTCTTGTTTGTCAGATTTCTCCCCTGCCATTTCAGGATAATGACCCTTGTCATGTAATTGCTTTCTGGAACAGAACAAAAAGAAGAAGAAAAAAAAATTCCTTCCACAAACTTGGTATAAACTTAACTCCCCTAAACTAATTGTATTTTTTCAGTGGTTGTCTGTGTTCTATGCTCTGCAGGGCACCCACAAATGGCTTTTCTGACCCTACAGGGAAGGAGGCTCATTAGCAGTGGATTAGGATCTCTTACTGACAAGGTAGAAAAGGGATTCTGTTCACTTAAACGTTATGGTATCTGTGGTTTGGTAGTCTAGAGGAGACCCTGGTAATGAAGGGCCAGAGGTTATTTCTACTTTTAATATGGATTTTGAATGTTTGTCAGTCACTGGCAAATTGTGACTGTGATTCAAGGCACACCCTGGGCCAAATCTGTCCTGCTTTGGGTCTGATTGTTCTGCTCCAGCAGAATCCAAGAAACTTGTTCAGCATTTTGCAGAACCAAGCCCAGAGATAGTTTTCTGGCTGAGATGAGAGCTCACTTCACTGGAATCACTGCCCTTGTGCAGTGGCTGAGCCATCTCAGTAGTTCTAGTGGTTAATTAGAGATAAAGGTATGTAAGAACATTCTCACAGGTTACCCCAAACTGAAATCTGTTCCTTGGTTAGTCATAATGGTATGAAATGCTGTGCCCTTTCCACAGGGTTTTTATAGAAGCTGAGAGAAGAATCTTCAAGAAACCAGTTTTGGTCTGTTGGGCTTTGAGGGAAATATCTTCAGGAAAGACTCATCTGACTCTTTAAATCCTCATAATCAGCTCTGCTTTTTCCAAAAAGACCCAGAGAAGTTCAAGGCAAGTGGCAGCTCTGAAGCAATGGGCTTTGCCAGCTTCAGCTTCCTTTGCCAGATGAAGGAGCTGGGTGCAGCCAAACACTTCCTGCCATTGTAGGACATGAAGTGTCTGTTCCTGCAGCACAGTCAGCTTTGGTAGCAGCCACTCTCACAGGATTAACAGCCCTTCGTGCACAGTTTAAAAACCCAAACTTCTGAAGTTTTCCTGCTTTTGAATTTTCTCCTCCAGGTTCTGTACTTTTGCAGACAGAGCTGTCTGCACAAAATTATGAGTTACCTTCTCCCCCTCAGTTCCTGAGGCATGAATGGGAATAGGACAAAGAGTATCTGCTGGGCATCTGAAGGCAGCTCTGTTAGAGAGATTTACTGAGCAGTGGGCAGGAAGGGTGCAGGGTCAAGGGCACTCCAAGCAGAAATGTAACTCAGCTCGTTTCTGATCACGTACATTTAGATCTTTGTCAGACAGATAAGAATTAGGGAGAAAAAAACCCAACAGATTCTTCAGCTGTGCACAGCTTATCTTTGTGGCCATCAGAACTGACCACTGGCAGGATTTCTCTGATCTTTGCAGCCAGTTAAGTTTTGCATAATCTCATGATTTTGCCCACTTGCTGAATCTGACATTGCTATGAGGAACCAGGAACCACAATTCTGCTGTGAATAAGATCTTGCATTTCCTTTTATTAGGTAAAGTAGAATGAAAAATTGCCTTTGTGCCACACACACACACACAAAAAGTGTTAAATCAATAGTTTTCAAGGTAAAAAGAATAACAAAGTAATCAAAGCAGAGCTCTGATAGAAAAATAGAAGTTCAGTGAAATGAATTTCTACAGAATCTGTGAGAATTTCCTGCTGCCTGGGAGGTGTTTCTGTCTCACAGTGCAAAGTGAGGAGGTGTCAGATCCTCCTGAGCCATTGGGTTTGTTGGAGCACAGACATTTTGATGAGTATTGTACATCCATCCCTCCTGCTCAGTACACTGGGAATTGCATAGACGTGATTTAGCTGGGTAATAATACAATTCACAGAATTTTCAGATTAATTGGGAAAGAAGAATAAAACTCCACACTTCCTTCTTTGGGTCTCAGAGCCTTGGAAGTGTGGCAGTAATACTGCATTGTACTGATTTTTCCAAAGTGGCTGAGGAAGATCCCAAAAAACTCATGTAGGAAAAATAATGCCTTTGCATCAGAGTGAAGTCACATGTTGCAGGGAAGAGCTGGTAGTTAAAGCAAAGCATGAAAAGTGTCAAGGAGTAGGAATAAGAAATGTGTTAGGGAAGAAGGAATTGAGAAGCAGCTTCTGCAGGTGACCCATAAGGAGTGACACCTCAGGGACAGCTCAGGACCCCTGGGGTGAGAGGAGCCCCTGCTGTTCTCTGGAATGGGGCTGAGGATCCAGTGGGAAAAGGGGTTGGTACCGAGTTAATGCCTTCAGGAGGGGGGGCACAGGGGCAGGGGGACAGGCTGGCAGGTCCTGGCAGGGCTGTGCATTCTGCCACTGTCACTGCAGCTGCCACTGCAGGGTGCACCCATCCAGCTGGGAATGGCCAGGGCTGGGATGTCACTGCATCCTCCACTTAGTGAGAAGAGCAAGGTGAAACAGTTAATGAATAACAGGAAAAAACACCGTGATCGTCCTCTGTTTCAGGGTGGTGGTACTTCTGCTGAACAGAGTGCTCTTGGTAAGACCTGACCTCTTAAAATATTTTATAAGAGATAATGTTTCACATTTGCCTCAGGTTAGTTCAAGTTTTTCTTCCTCTTTCCCTCTTAGCAGATTTTGTCCCTTTCAACCAACTTCCTTCTTCACCTTGCCTGCTAGATCTGTCTTTAAAGTCAATGTACTCACACAGTCACTGAGAACAGTACACACTTCCAGAAGATTTTTTTCCCTCTGCCATTCCCAGTTTCAGCCCAGAGTTTTAAAGATGTTCAGCAGCATCTAGCAATGGCAAATCAAGAATTCCAGCCATCAGCCTTTCCAGTATAAAATTCCCAGAGCAGTAAGTTCTTCAGCAAGGCAGTTCAGGCCCAGAGCCCATCTGCCTTCTTTCCTCATCCTTAAAACACGGCAGATGGGAAATTTCCCTTTCCCCTCTGGCATCAGCAGCCGATGGGGTGTGAGGGTATTTGGTCAGGATTCTTCTTGCTGTGACCATGCTGCAGATTTAAAGGTAATCTGCATTTTCCTGGCCATGAAGCCATGTTCTCCCTTATGTTGTGACATAATTGAAACCCATTTTTTAAATTGCATCCATTATTGGTATACGTTGATCTTAAAGTTCTGCTGGATGTTCCCTAATTCAGAGAAAAAATTAGGATGTGAATGTGGGATCTGCATTCACATTGTTTTCTTCTTGTGCTGATCCTGAATTTGTTGGTAGTTTTGCATTGGTTTGGTTTGATTTTGTATTTTTCTTTCAATACAATGGTATTTTAGATAAATTGGAGAACACAGCATCAGCAGCATTGCCTGCAGTGTGTCCTGAGGTTTCAGGCACTGAGCCAAAGCTTGTGCCTGTCAGTTCTCAAAGTTCTGCTTTAGATGCTTTTGTTACTTGGATCTGCCTTTAAGCTTTTTGAAACTGGAGAGGGAACACATTAAATAACATCAGAGATTAATGTGGTTAATATTTTCTGGTGATTCCATTTCTAGTAACCTAGATTTCAGTTTAATTATTTATCTCCAAGGAAAGCATTGGGCAACTGTGCTAATGCTTGGTATAAATGGTACTTTTTTCTTCACTATCATCTCTGGAAAACTTGCTGTCACAAGGAGGTTAGAGGAAACAGAGGTCTTTTGTTTGCCAATGTTTGCTGCAAAGCTTATCAGTCCTGTAGAAATGTCATCTGACAAACTGGTTACAGTTCTGTAGGGCACAACTGACTTTAAAATGTGTAAAAAAACCCCAAATCCAGAACCGAGTCAACTTAGAAACATAAATTTCCTGTTACAGCAAAAGAACAGTTTGTCTGCAAAAAGACTTGAAGAAATCAGGAGCTCAAACTGAGGAAAGAGAAAAAAAGTAAGCCTGGAAAAGAAAGAGTGGAACCCTCTGAATTTTACTTGTGTGCTGCAAATAAAAAACGGGAGAGGATAATCTATTTTTTTATCAGAGATCAGGATTGTGGGTTGAAGAGCATGGTTACTGTTTCTGGCTATGGCATAACTCTAGAGAATAAATCTGCTCTGCAGTGGTAGATTTCTGTGAAATTCTTCATCCTCCCAAACCATGAGGTGATGGTCCCTGTGCTCCCAGGAACATTGATTGAATATTTGCTGCTATTCAGATCAGTTGGACTCAATGATCCTTTTGGGTCCCTTCCAACTCAGGACATTCCACGATTCAAATGAGAGCATTGGAAGAGGTCAGCAGAAGTTCCAACTTCTATGTGGTTTTCTTTTTAACCCTATTTTGGGGGATTTTATGTTAGTTGGGGGTTTTTTTTAGCTTTCAGCTAACGTAAGGAAAAAAAAAAAAGAAAATAATTTAAAAAGTGTTCCTTTCTTTTTTTCATCTTGGAACTTCTCCATCTTCCTTGTCCTCTGCCCACAATACTCAATCCAATCCAACCTCTTTTTCATGCTTGACTTCTCACCCTGCATCCTTCAGTACCTGACCCAGTAAATTATCACTGGGTATTTCTGCTGCCTTTAATGTGTTCATTTGGAGGAAATGAAGCTCATTCCTTTTCATCTTTTCTATTGTCTAAGATACTCGATTAAGAATTAGATCTTTGTGAATGGCTCCTGCCTGTCTGTAAACCAACAGGAACCTTTCATTTTTTAATCTCTCCCTGTTCATCAATTCCTGTGTTCTCTCCACTGTTCTCTTTGTATAATCAGTGCAATATTTGGGGGTCTTAAAGATCCAGCACTTCTCAAACATAACTCCTTGATTTGCTATTGTTTGTGGCTTCCAGAGGCATTTTCTCAGCAGACATTTCTGTTCTGCCACTTTCAGGATTTAATTCAGTAATCAGAATTTTTTTTGGCTAAATGTGAACCAAGTCCAGCTCTCACCACTGACACATTTGGATGCACAGGCTGTGCAGTATGGAACAGGGAGTGCAGGGTTGACAGGTGGGGATGCCCTTGTCATTTCCTCCTTGAACAAGGAAGATCAGGAAGATCACAGCCTTCTTCCCTGATTGCTGGGATATCATCCCAATGTCACTTTGGCAAGTTTTGCAAATATTTTTAAATCTATATTGTTGTAATGTATTTTTTGACTCGGCTGGAAGATATTTGATTCAACATCCTCTTCTCACTCACTATTGTAGATGGGATGGCTGCAGGCTCTGGTTTCAGTAGGAACAATAAGTGGGAGTCCTGGAAGTTATCAAGGAAGTTGTCAGTCATTCTCATCATCATCATCATCATCATCATCATCACTATCACAGATAGGCAGGAGTTCAATGTTTCAAATGAAGGGGATTTTTTTAAAAAAATCCCATAATTATAAGAGCCAATTTTTGCTTTTTCTCTTTGCAGATTGGTGCTTCTCTGTTTGCCAGCAACATTGGCAGTGGGCACTTTGTGGGAATAGCAGGAACAGCAGCAGCTGGAGGAATTGCCATCGGAGGCTTTGAGTGGAATGTAAGTGGCATAAATGTCAGTGAAAGTATTTGTGATATATGGATTATCTGCAGAGTTTAATCAAAATAATGTTGCCTGATAATTTAGGACTGTCAGAGTTTGTGCTTGGCAACACCTGTGTTCTGCACAGACCAGTAAGAGCCAATGTAATCCAGTATTTAACCTGTCCAAGCCACTGGAAGAAGATGTCACTTTTTGGTTGAGGCTTTTTAGAGAGCATTTGAACCAAAAAAGTTGGTGGATTTTCTTCTCTATGCATATCTTTTTATTATTTTTAAAATATTTGTGAAGAACATTTTCAGACTGCAGGATGCTGGGAAGAATTTATCAGGTTTGTAATCCATGGAAATTTTTGCAGCATTTTACTATGTAGAAACTATTGAAGGGGCTTTGATTTCTTCACAAGGCTTTAAGGAATTTGGAACATCCTTCACAAACACCTGCATTCCAAAAATCTTTTCCTCTTTACCTTCTCCTTCCTGTAATTATGCACGTGTTTTGCTTATGGTTCCAGTACAGGGTAGAGTTACTCAAGCTGACTTTAAATGAGCTTCCCGGAGTAGCAGGATCAGAGCAAACTGCGGCAGCACAGAGACTCCCGTGAATGACTGCAGAGCATTTCCTTGTGCTGTCAGGCTCCGTGGGTGAGGCTGACAATGCCGTTGTGCCTAATTCACCCTCGGGGAGGGATTAGCCACGACACAAAGGGTTGACTGAGCCTCCAGAGGTCGATACTTCCCTCATTTATTTCTGAGCAGTGAAAGAATCCTCCCACCCTGCGGGATTTGCCTGCGTTCCTTAGCAAATAAATGGTTGTTGCAGATAATCAAGTACTGCTATGATATAAATGTTTAAGGAAAAGGACAAAGCTTAAAATGAACTGTACGGGGTGTGCAGTTTATCTGTCAGCTCCCTCTTTTTGATTATATCAGGCCTGTGACAGACATCATTCTCCTTCTTTTACCAGCAGAACAAAGCAAATTAAAACAGAACACAAATCTCTAGGGCCCATATCCTTCTTCAAACAGCTCGAACTCTTTATCTCCTGGGAAGTTCCTGCTGGACCAGCATCAATACACGGTGTACAGCAATGCTTGGTTGGGAAGCAGCAAGGATGTCTGTGGCTGTTTGAGCAGACACTGCAGAATTCATGATTTACAGTAGGACAGTTCACAGACATAACAGAAGTCATGAAAGGAATACCAAATTTGACTGTTCTCCTTGTGTATCCCTGTTCCATTGAAATTATTTCTCCTTTGTATCAGAATGACAGCAGAAGCTGACCTAGCATTTCTTGTCCATCTTACAGATTCGACCTAAGGGCAGAACTTAAAAGACACAGTTTAAAAGCCCTCTAAGCCCTGTGGACAAAATAAATACAGAGTGCAGCTCTGAGGGCAGGAATTTGTTTTATATTTGTTGATTGAAGTGTATACAACTCAATATTGGACAACATTCCAGTCATTTAAATCAGACAGCTGTGGCACTGCTGTACAGTGGGGTCAGTAGTTCACAGAACACACATGGATACACACAATTATTAAGTTGTAATATGAAAATACAAAATATTTTACAAATTGCATGTGGTGCATCCTTTACAGTCTATGAAATTGTTGTAAAACATTCAACCATCCTGGGCTTGCTGGGACAGTCTGGTGCCACTGGTGGAGTTGTGATTCCATGCTAGAGGACAATCCTGTGAGGAGAGATCAGCTGGATTTGTAGAGAATACATAATCATATGTGCTTCTTTGGTTCAGCCAGCATGAAACCCAGGCTGCATTATACCTGATGAAGTTTTTAGCCAAGATTGCATCCCCAAATTTTCAACTGTAAATCAAAGGACAGAGCAGAACCTCTTCCCCCCACACCCTTGCAGCAGCCAGGTTTTTGTGATTTCACTGGTCTCTAGCTGCTGTTGGATCTGCTAAATGATCTTTGGGAGCAGTGTCTGGAGACAGGAGGCTAATTCAGCTGATCTTGTCTTTGCTGCAGGCTCTGATATTTGTGGTGATTCTAGGATGGATCTTTGTACCCATCTATATCAAAGCTGGGGTAAGTCAAACCACTCCATTACACTTGTCTTTGGTGCTCACATTTGCAGCTCAGGGCTGGAATATTGCCTGGCATTAGAAATGGCATTATAAAGTCATTATGAATGGCACGAGATCCGAGTGTGCCAGAAGAGCACTTTGTTATATCTGAGTGCCTGAAAAATGAGGATTCTCTGTTCTAAGACCTGAGCTGAGAAGTACTTGGTGCTCTCTCCTTGTTCTCCTTTGATTCCTGGACCTGCTCTTCCTTGAAACTGCAATTGCAGCTCCCCCAATTTTGTGCTCCACTCTCACAGTATCTGAGTGCCAAAAATCTTCCTCTAATTTGATTTGTGCCTGTTCCCCATTACCTAAAACCTCCTCTGCCTCCACAGGTGGTGACAATGCCAGAGTATCTGAGGAAGCGTTTTGGTGGGAAACGGATCCAGGTCTACCTGTCAGTCCTTTCCCTGATCCTGTACATTTTCACAAAGATCTCAGTAAGTGAAACTTCTGCAGCACTTCTTTCTTTCTGATCTACAGAAAAGCAATGCCCTTTTACAATATTGCTCTCACAACAGGTCAACCATTTCAGCTGTGGAGCTCTTGGCTGAATTAACAACTGTAAAAGTATGATTTGGTGTTTTCTTTATTCTGTCCAGTGAGATTCTGTGCTGCAATCCAAGGTTTTTTCTTCCTTGTTGTGCTTTGTCCTATTTTTAAAGTTTTAAGGTTTACTTTTACATTTGCTCTCTTCTAGAAAATATCAGAGTGGAGGGAAACTTGTATTGTTTTATGTTCTGTTATCTTAGGGATCTATGAAACCCAGGGCAGGAATTTTTGTCCCTAGATTTCATATTTATCTGTTTTAGTATCCTCTGGTGAACATGCCATCAGTAATATAGATGAGGGAAAAGAGCAAGGGGACTATGGATAACAAAAGAATAACAGCAATTAGAAAATGGAAGAGTGGGGAAATAGAAATGAGGGAAATTGTAACAGCTGAGCTGAAAGGAGGGAAGAGGAGAGATTCCTTTAATGGGCAAGGGATTGGTGTAAACTTTAAGGTGCTATGAAGTTAATGTTTATTAAGTAAATGGATGTGTTTCTGTGGAGTAGTAAAGGGAGCTGGTGTTTTCCATATACTAAAAAGTACCAAGCTTCTAAAGAAGTCCACAGTTCAGGCATACCTCAGTCTGTTGTTTTGCAGAAGTTGTCATGGCAGATTAGTCTTTGCCCTCTGAATGGGAGCTGGGTGATAATAGTGCAATTTAAGCTAAAAGATTGGCCTTTTGCTCTCATTCTCACTCCATGATAACTGATCCTTAGAGAGGTTGTAAATTAAACAGGTTGGTAGCATGAGCTGCCCTCAGAGCTGGATTTCTGTATTTTTCAAAAGGATTAGAGAGTTTGCTGTTGTTGTGCTCAGCTATCATCATCAGAACTCCTGGGTACAACACAGAGTTCTGGATGTTCCAGCAGCAGAGGAACTCCTCCAGTCAGTGACTTCCAGACCTTTGCAGCAACACATGTTGGTAGTGACCCTGTCAAGATGCTACATAGGTTCTGAATTTACTGTCCACCTTTGATTCCCAGCCTGTGTCATGCCTAAGACTCTGATTATGGAATTTTTCACCATTTCAGTTGGAGTGTCCTGTTTCCAGGAAAAACATGTTCTGCATTTAAGCTTCCAGTGTGATCATGAGCATCAAACACCCTCTCCATTGTCAAGGTTTCCAAACAGCAGCAGTTACCTGGGCCCCACTCTGCCTTTGGCCCATCCCAGCTTCCCATCAACCCATTTATTCCAGGTGGGGAAGTGCCATGGAGCTGGGTCTCTGCACTATGCAGGGGGAAAATACGGTGTTCAATTTCCTCTAAGCATTTCTTTTGTTTCCCCCAGCTGCCCTGAGCAGCTCTGGCAGTGTCTGTGCTGTAAAGTGAGATTCCTGCTGTGCACAAACAGGTCTCTGCATTGCTGCCTTTGGCCAGGCAGGGTCTGCTCAGGACTGATTCACCTGCTCTGTCTGATCCGGGTTGGGCAGAGCAGCCCGTCCTTGGGGGTTTCAGGTGCTGTCAGAGGATCTCAGAGTGGCTTTTGCTGTGCCCGTGCTGTGCAACACCGTGTCCACAGGGTGGCCAGAGCAGGGAGGGAAGGGCTGTTCCCTGCTGGGCTGTAGGGAGCTGTGCTGAGGGGAGAGGGGCAGGCACAGGGAGGGAGCACAGGCTTCCCTCCCCACACACACGTTGGATATCCAAACACATCCAAGCGCTGAGAAGCCATTGTATTCCACTTCCCTCAGTGCTGCCTTGGCAAACACTCCCTTGTGATCTCTGGGGCTCGCTGAGATTCGATAGAGAAGGATGGGCTCCTGCCCTGCCCTGCCCTGAATGGGAGCTCACACCCACCAGCGATCCTCACTGCCCTTATCCCTGCAGAAAAGTGGCATCTTTTGCTTCTGGGGCAGTTATTTCATGTGGTTCTTCCTTGATGTGTTGAAATATTATGTAGTGTACTTAATAATACAATTATAACAATGCTTTCTAGGGAGCAGTATCACATACCAGTTGTGTGACTCCTGCTGTGCTTTCTGGCGCAGTGCCACCATCCGTGTGAGGATCACGTTCCCTTTGCACATCTCTGCAATGTCCTTACCATTTCTCTTTCCCTGCACATTTTCTGTGGACTTTGTTGATTTCTTACCTTACTTTGTGGCTAATCAGCCACTTGGTAGACAAGGATGTGCTGCAAGGAGTTCATCCTTGTGATCAGCATACATGTGATTTTTGAGCCCAAAGGTTTTCTGTCATACAAGGGCCTCACCTGTACCTGCTTCCTATGTGTGCAGCACATTGTGAGTAGTGCCCATAGCAGCTTGCAGAGGCTTTTTAGCCACTAGTGTTGGTGATATTGGTCGTTATGCCAAAGGAAATGGTCTGGTAAAAATGAAGTCTTGATGGAGAGTAATAGAGTAAGTTCTGACAAGACAAAAGGCAATTAAGGTCTGAATGTTTTTGAAGAAACCAGAAATGGTAAACTGGAATTTCTACATCTGTTACAGCATTTTCTTTCTGTTCATTGTGCATAATTTCAGTAGGAAATCTCTGGGCATAGACTTGCCAGGTAGAAGAAGAAGAGAATAATAACCTTCTCCTAGGAGTGCACAGTGCAGGAGGTAAAGAGTAGGTGCCCCAGCTCTGGCACCCAGAGGATACACTGAACTGGCACATGTCTGGCCAGCTGTTCCTTTGTGATCCCTGTCTTTGCAGAAAAGCCTGAGCATAAAGGAAAGAGTGACTCTATAAGAGATTAGATAAAGATTGTCTACAAAGGAGCATGAATGGAGAAACAAGGAAATATTGGAAGGCAATAATCTTACTGGGGATAAGGAACAGTGAAACTGGAAGATAACTCAGCAATTTGAAGAAGCTGATACATTTCTCAGAGTGCTCAGTAATTAACTATACATTTCTTTGTGGGAATCACTTTAGAACCTTTAATATTTAATGATATGTAGGCTAAACTAAAGCCAAGAATAATGAAAGAAAGCTGTGGAACATGGACTGAGTAGTGGTGTGAAAAGATGGGAAACAAATTACCATAGAGAGATGGGGCAGAAAATAGGGTCAGACAGCCATTGGGGTAGGAGCTAAAGGTCCTGGTTCCCTGTTCCAGACTAAAGACTATAAGAAATCTGCTCCAGAGACAGAGTTTTGGGAGTTGGGCTCACACAGAAGTAGCTGTCTGCTGCCAGTGCAGTGGGGCTGCAGAGGTCTGGCCTCCTCCTCGTTCTCCAGCAGGAACCAGGGCGAGGTGCTGCCCTGCAGTCTCCGTTTCAGGTTTGATGGAGATGGTTTTTCTCTCCAGCATCTCCCAGGCTGTGCCAGTCCCTGTTGTGTGTGTGCCCTGCTCTCCCCGGGGCAGCAGCGGGGCTGGGCTGTGATCCCGGCTCTGGCCGGCCCCTGGAGCCCCCGCAGGGCTGCTGTGGGAGGCTGTAGCCCAGGGCACGGTTCTGTGGCTTTGCTTCACGGGGAGTTGGTGCCAGGGAGTGCCTGTGCAGAGCCCTCGGTGTGCCTGCAAAGGGAGGAAGGCCCCGGGTGCAGAGGAGCCCACGAGCTGCAGGCTCAGGAGCAACCTCTGATGAAAGCATAATTTACAGTAAGGCATCACAAGGGCACTGGGGCAGATTATTCTGATTGCAAACTTGTATAAATGACATTGATGCCAATTATCTCTAAATCAGGAACTGATTTAATGGGATTAACATCCCAGTGTTAGTCTGAAACCTGAACAATTCCTTCCTTACGCAAGAGCTGTCTCCTCTCTTAGCCAGCTGCTGTCAGTTCTTCTAACAGGAACTCAAAAATAGAAACAGTATCAGGTGTTGGCCTTTAATGCAAATACACCGTTTGTCCCAAAGCAACAAGACAAGCTACACCACATGTGAGCAGTAAAGGGAAAGAGATTTGTGGGGTGGCACTGAAGGAAGAGAACTGTCCTGTGTCGTGGAGGTGTCACAGAGTCCAGCCCTGCACACAGCAGCCCATGGAACTCACACTCAGCTTTAAGCAGTTTGGTTTGAATCTGTCTCTTAGGGCCTAAGTACTGAGCAGTGAGGTGTCTGTCCAGAGAAAACAACCCTGTTAAAAAAGGCCTGGAAATTCTCTGAGAAGTGTAACACCTCTGGTGCTAAGAACTCCACAGCTCTGAGGGGACACTGGCAGGTGCACAAAATGGCTTCTATTTTCTTTTTGATTTGTGTGTGCAGTACTTCAAGAGGCAGAGCTGTGTATTTCAGTGCCCTCATCATTAAACTATAACGTCATCATGAATCTAAACATTGCTGAGCCTATCATTTTTTCTTTTCTAGGCTGACATATTCTCTGGAGCTATATTTATCCAGCTGGCCATAGGACTGAATCTTTATGTGGCCATAATTATCCTACTTTCTATTACTGCTCTTTACACCATCACAGGTGAGTTTGTGGAACAGTCTGATAAATCAGAGATGTTGGGGGAGCCAGAAGAAAGAGAAAAGCAGAGAAAAAGGGAAAAATTAAAACCTGAAATAAGGGTTATTTACACTGGTCTTTGAAAGACAGGTGGTGAGAAAAGGGAAAAAAAGGAAAAAAGATTTCCACGAGAACATCTGCCCAGGGCTAACTTATCTGTCCTGACTTTTCTCTGCCATCAGGTGGCCTTGCAGCTGTGATCTACACAGACACCTTACAAACATTCATCATGGTAGTGGGATCCTTTATTCTCATGGGATTTGGTAAGTAAACCAGAGGAATTAAACTGGAATGTTCAGCCACAAATCTTGTGGTGGCTAGGGGAATGAATCCTGCAGTGTGAAACTGTTACCTTAACCAGGAGGTTTCAGGTCCTGTATCTGTTACATCTGTATCAGGGATGTTGCCAGAAGTCAGGCAAATTGCCAAAGGCCTTTAGTGACTGAGTCACTCTGTCTCCCCAGCACAAGTGAATGTGTAAGGTAATAAACAGCATCCCATGAGGGATTTTGATGTCCACGTTAAGGAGGCTTTTCTCCTCACGCTCCCAAGCTCTGTTGGAGATTTCAACAAGAAATCCTTTATTGCTCCTTTTCCTTTCTGTGTTCCAGCATTTGCTGAAGTAGGAGGCTATGAGGCTTTCATGCAGAAGTACATGGAAGCGATTCCATCCAACATCTCCTATGGGAACACCGTGGTGGATGCTGAGTGTTACACCCCCCACAAGGATGCCTTCCACATCTTCCGTGACCCTGTGGATGGGGACCTGCCCTGGCCAGGCGTTGTCTTTGGCCTCAGCATCATTGCCCTGTGGTACTGGTGCACAGACCAGGTAATGTGGGAGCCCAGTGCCTTGCAAAGGCCAAACACAGAACTCCCTGCTCCGGTGTCATCTTCCCCTGTAATGTAAAGCTGGGCCACAGAACTGGCTGTTATTTTAGCACTGGTCATGAGTTTTCAGTTCCCGGTTTCTAGACACCTCTCACATGTAAGAAAATGGAATGGGTGGTCTTTCAAATCTTCCTGCACACCTCTGCCCAGCAGATCCTGTGTCTGCCTCCTTTCTCATTTTTATGTGTGAAAACACAGAGAGGTTGTGCTGTGAATGCTTACTTAGGAAACCATGCAACAAATGACGCTTGTTAAACTGGGTCAAAATACCATTCCCTTTTCAGTAAGACAGGTTTGTTTCCTGTATGTGCAGCTTTCATCTTTGCTTGCATAGTGTTGAGGGGATGTTCTTTATATGTCTGGTCTTGCAGCCTGGAGACTCTTCCCTAATCATCCTCCTTCTCTCTAATACCTACTGTCCAGTTTCTCCACGAGATCCCACTGACATGAGTAAAGAAAAATGTGCTCCTGCACCTGCAACATGGAATGTGTCTCTAACAAATGATCTATCTGCATCCTGAATTATGAGAAAGATCATCTTCATGATTTCTCAAAAAATTAACAAAACCCCCAATGTAACTGTATTTACTGCTTAGTTAAATATTCTATTCCTTTTTGGCTTTTTAGTCTGTCTACTTAAAAAACTTACTGTGAGAGAAGTCTTACCTCTCAAACATGCACTGGATAAGTAATATTTTCTTATAATTATTTCAGACATATCCTTTGATTTTCATGTAGTCTTCATTTTTCCTAGTGGCAGAAATGCTAAATAGGCTCTTTTGCTATCACAGAAGTTAAGAACATGCATGGTGTGGTCATGGAAATGTTATAGCTGCCATGTGTCATTGACAGGTTATTGTCCAAAGATGTCTCTCTGGTAAGAACATGTCCCATGTGAAGGCTGGCTGTATCATGTGTGGGTACCTCAAACTCTTGCCCATGTTTATCATAGTGATGCCTGGAATGATCAGCAGGATTTTGTACCCAGGTATGTTATGGATACAGAAATGCCTGTATCCATTCTTCTTGCCTGCCTTTCATTGCCAATCCCTCTGTCTCTTCCAAAATACCTGTTAGATTGTCATCTTCTCATCCAAATAGTCCAGAGTCCTTCAGCTAGCTGCAGTGTTAGAAGCCACAGGCCTTCCTCTTTGCCCTGATCCCAGGTTTCTGCTCATACTATTGTTGTCTGTTTTAGGGGAAAGAAATTCCCCAGGGTCCCTCCCCAGCTGTCTGTTTGTTACAGCTCCACTCTGACTGAATGAGTGGAAAATGCTGTCCAGGACAGACACTAATGGGATTGGAGGGACAGGGCCATCAGTCACAGACTGCAGGGCTTGCACCATGGGCAGTCCCAAGGGCAGCATGGGGAAATGCCACTTTCCCATCTCCCTGACCAGCAGACAGTTTGGCTGCGTTTGCCAGCAGGCAGAGGAGAGAGGTTCAGGCTGCAGGGAGTGGGCTTTTTGTTCCTCTGCTTGTTTTTCTACTTGGTCTCCTGTTGTTCAGCCCTGGTCTGAAAAATGAGTGCTGATTTTCTTTCAGCCTGCAGCACTTGTCAGTATTCTTTTAAAGAGGAAGGAAAGGAAAGAGGCTTAGAATCACCTTCCTCCCTGCCAGCAAACCAAGGGTGAAAGCAAACGTGTCAATGCGGTGTCTCAACACAGAGATACATTCTAGAAGCTCTATGAATTTGGGAGCAATCTGTTGTTTACTTGACCTTGTCTCAGTGTCTCACTCTCCTCTCCTCAGATGTGGTGGCTTGTGTTGTGCCTGAAATCTGTCAGCGCCACTGTGGCACTGCGGTGGGCTGTACAAACATTGCTTATCCAAAACTGGTGGTGGAGCTTATGCCAAATGGTAAGACACTGTCTCTATTTGTTGTTTCCTTTGTTTTAGGAAAGCCAGACTGTAAAAAGAAGTGATAGAGGGAGTCCAAGACCCATATTTAGTTCCAAAATTCTTGCTAGAATGATGTACTATTAACCAAAGGACTTGTCTGTATTAGCTGGAGGTGCAGAATAGCTCCACACTGACAGTGTCAGCTCTCAGCTGGCAAATACTGGGTGCTGAACTGGTAAATGAGCTCCCTTTTCATGAAGGTAAAAAATAACCTGCTTGGCCAATGATTTATAAAAGACTCTCTGCCAGGATCTACAGAGGTGGGTGCTGGCTCATAAGGCTGAAAAGCCAGTTTATGATGTTATAGAGACCATGGCACTTCCCTGATAGCTTTGGTACTTTCCTGTCCTTTGAGAACTGTTGTTAAAATCCTGCAGTACTTCTCCATGTTCTGTGAACAGACCAGACCACCTGGAAAAGTGGCTTACTCTGGTTTTCAGGCAGTAGAAGGATCTTTTTAATTTTTTTTTTTTTTTTTTTTTTCTTTCTGGCAAATGCCTGGTTCCCAAATATACTACAAGCAAATGAGCACTCTCCTGCAAACAAGAGGAATTATTTTTATAACTGTTGGGAAAAGTCTACTTAATATTATTTTCTTTTTATTCCAGCATTTAATCAGGAAGCATTCACTAAAGAAGTACCTATGTGCTAAAAGTTCAAGAGTTTCCCTGGCCCTGCTGTAAATAGCTTTTTCCAAGCTCTGCTTGCCCAGCAAGGGAATGTCAGGCAGGATTTTCCATCAGGCACATAAATGTGCCAGACATGCTCAGGGCTGGCCGATGGAAAGGGTGGGACAAACACCTGGTGCTGGGTACTGAGGCTCTCCATGGAATGCTCATCCCTGTTCCCATCTGTGTTCCAGGTCTGCGGGGTCTGATGCTGTCAGTCATGCTGGCCTCCCTTATGAGCTCCCTTACATCCATTTTTAACAGTGCCAGTACTTTGTTCACCATGGACATTTACACCAAAATTCGGACGCGGGCATCTGAGAGGGAGCTGATGCTGGCTGGCAGGTGAGCAGGGCCGAGCCTCCTCTGTGCACAGAGCCCGAGCATTCTGGGGGCACAGGAGTGCCTGCTCCCAAAATCCCAGCGTGGTGGGAGCCCGGCAGAGCCCGGCAAAGGCTGGCAGAGCCCGGCAGAACCCAGCAGAGCCTGGCAGAGGCTGGCACAGCTGGCAGAGCCTGGCAGAACCTGGCAGAGTTGGCAGAGCCTGGCAGAACTCGGCAAAGCCCAGCAGAGCTGCAGTGGCCTCCTGTGGCCGTCCCGCCCCGGCGCTCCTTTTGGGAAAACAAGCCGTGCTCCCGGAGGAACAGACAGTGTGTGTGAAGCAGCCAAGCTAATTCTCACTGCTTTCCACTGCTGTTCGAAGGAACACCTTTTAAATTACCTTCTTGGGCTCCGTGCTGCACCAGGCTGCAGCATCAATGAACTGCTTCTAGTTGATTTGTCTCTGAACATAACAACCACAGGAGAAAAGTGATTTTCTATGTTTTGATTGTGTATTTAACCATGTGCTGATGGATATTTGACATAGACGATACCCGACTTGGATTTCTTTTGTTTGTTCTGTGCTAATTTGCCATTATAATTGATTTCACTAGTTGAAATACAAAATGAACATGTAAATTATTGATTAATTGCTGGGGTTTTTTCTTTCTGATAGATCATAGATACTTCTAAGCAGATGGCTAATTGAATATCTGGCTATGTTTACAGGGCATTTATGTTAATCTTAATTGGCGTCAGCATTGCCTGGGTTCCTGTGGTGCAGTCAGCTCAGAGTGGGCAGCTCTTTGATTATATTCAGTCTGTTACCAGCTTCCTGGGCCCTCCCATTGCTGCTGTTTTCCTGCTTGCTATCTTCTGCAAGCGTGTCAATGAGCAGGTAAGTGCAAGTTGGGAGACAGGTGTGCTGCATGTTCCTTTAGGAATTAGGAGAATTGGGGTTTTGTTTTGTTATGAGCAACTTCTTCCTGTTTATTTTAATCTCAGTATAGCCCAGGGATTTTGTTCTCCATATCCCAAAGCCTGAGGTTTCAGAGAGGAATTTGAAAAAGTTGTTTCATAGTCTGGTAGATAAACAGTCACCTAGGAATTCATAGATAGCTCTGAAGCTTAGGTTACCTATCACTTTGCCAAGAAACGTTTTAAATGGATAATCTATGGACACATATTTAAAAGTTATCATTTAGGATATTGCTCACCAAGCTGCTTTATCAAACAAATCACCTCTTACCTATCCTGTCCAGCTGGGTTTTGAATATCCCCAGGAGCAGAGACTCCACAGTGTCTGTAGACAACCTGTTCCAATGATCAAGCATTTTTACAGTAAAACAAACAAAAAATCATGTTTAAACAGAATTTTCCATATTTCAGTTTGTGCCCCCACACACCTCTATGTCTGTTATACTTTGGGCTGGAGTACTGTACAGCAGGCACCCACCAACAGTACTGAGAATTAAATAATTACTCTTAGGGCCATTAGCAGGTAAACCAGACACACATTTCAGGAAGGATGACACAACATTCTGGCTCGTGCCAGAGCTGTCAGGGATTCAGCCCTCAAAAGTAAAAAGGTATGAGAACAGCCCCTGGGGTGTGCAATCCATGGCTGAAACCTGTGTTGTAGGAGAGAGTTGTGTGGAGCCAGATGGACTGTGAGAAATGGTCTGGATGTGGTGTCCTGAGGTGTGCCTGACATCTGTTCATTGCCCCTTTCAGCTGCACTCATACACTGAGCTGGAAATAAGGTCACTGAAAGCATCAGGGTTAAAACCCACATTGTAACACATAACTACATCCATGTTTCCTCCAGCAACTGTTTGAGAGCTCAGGGTTTATTTCCACGCCTGAAATGACTCATTTTGATCCCTTCTTGTCACACCTTTGTCTGCAGGGTGCCTTCTGGGGCCTAGTCATTGGGCTGCTGGCTGGACTGAGCAGGATGATCCCAGAGTTTGCCTATGGAAATGGCAGCTGCGGGGCCCCTTCCAACTGCCCCTTCATCATCTGTGGCATTCACTACCTTTACTTTGCACTGATCCTCTTTGCGCTTTCTGCCATCGTCATCCTGGCAGTCTCCTTCATGACCAAGCCCATTCCTGATGTACATGTGAGTATTTCTGCAGTCCTGCTCCTCATGAAATGGAACACAGTGAAACCACCAGTCTTTGTCTGGTGTGTTCCCTCTCGACACTTCAGTCACCCCCAGCATACAGCTCTTGTAAGAAAGCACAGGAAACAATCTCCATTTACCTGTCACAGATCTTCAGTAACTCCTCATAGCCTTAGGCATGCAGACATTTGGGATGCTGTGGTCTTACAGCCAGCCCAGGTGCTGGCCAGGCTGCTTGGTCTCTGTGCAGTCAGCCCATGATCAATTCCTCTCCTTTTGTTCTGTGGCAGCTTTACCGCCTGTGCTGGTCCTTGCGGAACAGCAAAGAACAACGGATTGATCTGGATGCAGATGAAGAGCAGGACAGAGCTGATGAAAAAGATGAGGAATCAGGTAACTGTTGAATACCTAGAGATTCTGTTAAATATTTGAGTATCCCCATTGCATTCCTGAAGGAACATTAACATGCTTGAAAGTTGAAGACATCTTCCCTCTCCCCAACAACTAATCCTCAGCCCCTACAAATTTAAATGGCTCATGAGCTGTCTTTACCAATCTCTCAAGCTCAGTGTAAATCAGAAGTGGAGTGGATTTGAAGGGAGAAACTCTTACTCTCTTGGTAGCTGGGTGGCAGCTCTAGAACTAAACCAATGGCAATGCTCTGGGTCAGAAGTGCTGTGCATTGGCAGAGCTGTGTGTGACTCCAGCACTCAGAGGGAATCACCTGGAAATAGTGGCTTGTGGTCAGGATTGAAGGCACCAGGAAAGCAGGCTGCAAACCCACCCACTTTCTTTACTGGGTTTCTGGTTCTGCTCCCAAGTTCCTCAGTATCCTCGAATTAATTTATTTGCCTTTCAATTAAGAGTGTAGAAAGTATTGAAAAAATGGAGTTTAAGCTTTGAAGCATAGTTTGCCTCTCCAGTACCAGGCCAACTCTCTGGGCTGTAAAAGGCCCAAGTGTCTTCTTCAGAATGTGTAGAAAATCCCTCTTTTCTTAGGTGAGCTGTGAAAACCCAGTATTAATTTGATTCTTTACTGTTTTGTACTAAAATGCTTCCACTGAATTATGATCATGAATAAGAAGGGGAATGTCCTCAGTCCCAGAGAACAAGTGTGTGCCATGATCTGGACTCACCTTTCCTGACCACAGTGTTATTCCTTCCAGTTAATGAGGAGAACCAGGAGGACCCAGGATGCTGTAGGAAAGCTTACAACTGGTTCTGTGGCTTGGACCAACAGAAGGGCCCCAAACTGAGCAAGGAGGAAGAAGAGGCACTGAAGATGAAGCTGACGGACACCAGTGAAGTGCCACTGTGGAGAAACATTGTGAATGTCAATGGCATCATCCTCTTGACTGTGGCTGTGTTTTGCCATGCCTACTTTGCATAACCTCCTGCTCACAGCCCTGAAATTGTACTGCACTGGTCAAGCAAAAATCATGGCTTGTAGATTTACACAATTAGATACACATTGTATTTTCATCATCTACATTTGTCAAACATCAGAGTGATTTACTCACTGATTTTGTGATCATAATTTCAACAATTTAAAGATGAAGGCCACTAGGATTTCAAGAGAGAGAATTTCTATTTAGACATTGAACCAATCCAGGGCTAACTGAGGTTCAGAATTTCCATCCAATATTCTCTCTGCTCGTGATACATTTCATATTTTAGGTTCAGAACAAGGCTGCTTGAGCCATATTTCATATCAGCTTTTGTGGACTCTCTTTTAGAGTTGACGATACTGTTTTGATTTTCAACCCTTCCTCTGATCATTCAATTTTCCTTTTCCTTTGGCTGGGATAATTTAATTGCAAAAACCCCACAACCACTGAGGGACTGTATTACAAACTCAAATTAACACATTGCTTTTGTCCCTTCAAACATGGGATATCTTAAGTAAAGGATTTATGTATATATCAATGTATTTGATACTATCTATAACTTCCAATTATCAGTTTTCCTCTCTTTTTCTCACTTTCCATTGGGTTGTGTTCCTCAGTTGTCAGTGGAACACCAACCTCTGAATTGATCACATTTTGAAATTGGGGAACACATGTCTTGATGATCCTAAAAAGAATTTTGCTTACAGCAGATTATCTGTTTAAGGTTAACTTCCAAAGGTCCTCCTCTCTTGTTATTTTAATATATACATATACTTGAATGTGAAGCTTTTTATACAAAATACATATGTTATATATACACAGGTAATACATTATGTATATGCACTATATATATTATATATATTTAAAATATATATTTATGTGTGTGTATATATATCTATTTTTTACTGAGGAATTCCCACCCTGGTGTGTCAAAGACCTCTTTACTGTAGGCTTGCAGTCCATGCACTGCCTCTCTCTATGGACTGTGCTACAAATCAGCCCATGGAGAAACATCCACAGCATTGGAATGCTGGGCTGCATTTTGCAAATACATCCAAGGGCTCTGTATTGCTTTTCTGCAAAGCTATAAATCTTTCCTCTGAAGATTTCATTGAGAAATAGGATTC
This sequence comes from Pycnonotus jocosus, assembly GCA_013400435.1. NCBI lineage: Eukaryota > Metazoa > Chordata > Aves > Passeriformes > Pycnonotidae > Pycnonotus > Pycnonotus jocosus. The sequence continues at coordinate 500,570 of VWYP01023933.1, forward strand.
CTGCTGCATGGCAGCATGAGTTAGCAGTTCAGGAAGGAGAATAGTCACAGCTGTGGGATATCAGCTAAACCAGGCTGATTGTCTCCACTCGATAAGTTTGGTACCAGCTGGGGATGCAGGAAAAGACACATTTAACACTTCAAAGCAAAAAGCAATAGATCTTCTTTTCATCCCATTCAGCTTCCTGGGGAATCAAGTGTAGAAATAAGATGCTGCTTGCTCAGTCAGGCAGTGCCACAATTCCCTGCTCCTTTCTGCACACGTTGGTGGGAATATGCTGTCCCAGAGCATTCCCGAGGGTGCTCTGTGCTGGCAGCAAGTGCAGCTGAAAGAGAAGGCAGAGCAAGCCCTGCATGTGCACAGCACTGCTCTGCCTCCTGGGCTTTCATCTCCCACTTCTGAATCTCCTGGCAGGATCTTTGCTTCATTTGGATCTAGCCCCAGATGCTCTGGATTCCAGCAGAATTGCTACTCTTCAGCATAATCCCTGCAGGGTCCTTTGCATAGGCCAGATCAAATTAATACTTCAGAAATATCAGTGCAAAGCTTTTTTTCCTTACACTTAACACAGTAATAGAGTATTTTAAAGACCGTGGAATTAATTGTATTTGATGAACTATGAAGACTTGTATATATTAAAGTAATTGTATGTTTTGAAGTATTTGGTGTCCAAAAAGTGATGGGATTTTTATATAATATGATGGAAGACAGAGAAACTTCATTTGGTGTCTAGGTTTTGGCTCTGGATAATAGTAATGGATGAAAAACAAACAAGGAAAACATCACTGAGGATTGCCCAGATCCCTCTTTGTTGTTCTTTCCTACAAAAATATGGTGAAATTATAAAGCTATTTGGATAAAGACAACACAAGTGATTTCCTGGCAGTCTGAGCAGCCTTTAGATGATCTCCTGGTTAATCAGGCATCATGGCATGATTTTGCTTCTCAGAACTAGTGAGTTTTGAAAATCTAACCCATAGTTTCCCTGCATGTCCTCAGCAACCTGATTTCATTCTGGTCTGAAGGTGGATGTTGTGCAGGGAAGAGCTCAAATGTTTACATAAAAGTTTGACAGCTACTGTTGGCTCCTGTAATTTTGTAGAATTTCAAAGAAAAAATGCCTTATATTGTGTAAAATTGTAATGTTTAGCTAACATGAAATGCCAACTCAGGGTGGTAGATATTGCATTCATGATTTTAAGGAAGAAAATTGCTTTTCTTCAGTTTTCAGGGGTGCTCTGTCCATGAGCTTTTGTTGGGGACACTCAGATAAAAGCAGTAGCTTACACTCTTCTGGCCATTGCCATGCTTTAGAGATGAGAACTGGGAGCACACCCAGTGTTTGACCATACATTTGAAATACTCCTGGTTAGTGGTGAGGCTCCAAATAAATCTCTGTCTCACAACACAAAGCACCTGCATAGCGTGTACAGCATAACACAGCTTTGTTTCAGGGGATCTTGAGACTTCCCAGCTTACCCTGTCAAGTAAGATACATGGTTAAAGCTTATTTCAGTGGACTTTAGTTAGATATACAGAATTACTTTAATAAAATAAAACAATAAAATGAAGTATGCACTTAGTAGTTCTGTCAGCAAATTGTGACAGTGCTCTGTAAAGAAAATACACTAAACAAAATCTTCCATTTAAGAAATACTACATAGTTCTTAGGGAAAATCCTGCAAAAAGGTAATCACTGTTCACTTAATTTGTCTGTATCACCCACAAAATTTATCCAAGTATCTCAAAAATGTTTAGTGTTAATAATGATGAGAACATACTGTTCTTAGAATTTGGGTTTATTCCCATTTCATTATTGAAGAACCTCATGCACTGAAATGCAGGGGAGGGAAGGTCTGGCACTTCACTTGGAATAAATCTGCAATGCCCATGATTTGGTTTTAAGCAGACTGTGTGGCCATGGTGAATTAGGCCATGGCTCAAGGCTGAGCTCCTCAGGTGCAGCTGCCTGTGGTGACTGGAGCCCAGCAGCAGCAGGGATTGCCAGGGGACTCAGCTCCCTGACCTTCCTTAATTGGCAAAACCAGGAGTGTTCTATAACATAAAAGCCAACAAAAAAATGAGGAGCCAAGATAAACAATAAATCCATGTATTGTCAGTCATTATATTTGAAGGGCACTTAAGCTCAGTGGTTTGGAGTGCTGAGCCAGAGGATTTTAGAGCTGCCATTTCTGGGGACAGACTACATATAAAAGGGTTGGGCACAGGCTGAGGGTGACAGCAGAGCTGCTCTCAGGAAAGCTGCTGGCTGCTTTAGTTTGTTTAGTGGTGCCAGCTGCAAGGGTGTGTGCCCTGCACTGCAGCATTCTCTGGGGGAGCAGAGAGCCCACAGAGAGGGAAGGGAGGAGCAGTCAGAGACCTTCCCTTGTGCTGAACTGGGAATCCATAGTCCCAGATTTAATAACAGCAGGCAATCCACTGCTGAAAGAGATGAGAAATGCAAAAAAACCCCTGGTTTCATTTGGTGATTCGTGGCATTTTCTCATGGAGTGTGTATTTTCATGGGCCTGTGCTGGAGAACCTAAAGGACAGAGCAGAACTTCACTCACTCCAATTTCTACCAGTTTCTCTGATGCAAGAGAGTACAAGGAGTGCCTCAAGTTATCATCCTTATTATTGATAAAATAGGTTGCCTTTTTTGTGCCTGCTGAAGAACATTCCTTCTTGCCATCTACCATGGGCAGCTGTGAGAAAGAATAATTCCCCTGGAGCTCCTGAGCCCACCTTCTCCTCACCTGGCAGAGTTAAAGCCAGAGTAACTACCTGGATTAGACCCTCCCCTACTTTTCTGAAGGTATCTGTAAGAGCTTCAAGCTGAGGTGTGAGTTTTTTGTCATTCTGCAGCATTTTTGTTTACAGCATTGGAACCTGTAACTTTAATAATGTAGCTTATATGCAAGCTATGCTAAAACAAATTATTAAAATGGGTTTTATTCATTCAAATTGCAAACTTTGTCTTGCTAAAAATAGATCCTGTGCTTTGAGCATATTAGTTTTGTTGTTGTCTCTGCCCTTCTAGTTTAATGTCATTATCCAAATCTGACTTTCCCAGACTATTTTGTCCTTAGACAAATCTCTCACTATTTGATTTTTTTTTTTAATAGAAAAGGTAGTGGTGGGAAGCAAATATACTCCCTGTTTTGAAATATGAAAAGATGGAATTTAAAGCTGCCATTTTCCAGACAGGACAGAATTATTTCCACCCCTTGGCCTTCTGAAAGTGGTAGGGACAGGGAAAATGAGTCTGTAGTTGCAAGAACAATGAGCCATAACATTCTTAACCTTCTGGAAACTGTTAGAAAAAATCCAACGTGTCCTCTGCCTGGGTGGGACACAAGACTCTACAGGGGACTCTTGTTTCCCATGGATGCAGCTGTCTTCTGGTGTTGCTGAGGATTGTTGGGCAACTGGTTTGAAAACTCAGTCTGTGTAGAGTGTAACTGCTTTAATTCCAGTATTGAACTGGGACCACATTAATTATATCTGGGCCTTAATAATTGTTGGCTTCAAGCTAAAAAGGCAAATTGATTTCATTGATGTTAAAAATCTGCCTTGGTGCTAAAGCCATTGGAGAATAGAGCACTGGGGAAGGCACAGTGCTAAAACCAGAGACGTGCTGTACACACAGCCTTTCCTTTGAAACAGAAAGTTTAATTAGGGTGTGAGGTTCCAGATCCTGAGATGTTAAATCAAGTATTTATAATGTGTATGAAGTGATTCAAAAAGATCTGCAGCACTGTTGTGACCAAGTCTGTAGCAGCTTTATTATGGAGTATTCCTGACTGAAAGCTAAGTTGGTCCAGGGAAAGTGTTCATCAGCTGTTCCTTTGATTCAGCCAATTGTTTTACTGACATCTACAGTGCTAATTAATTCTCAGCCTCATGAAATGGGGACTCTTGTCTCTCATCCCAAAGCAGGGAATTAGCCCTCAGCACACCATGGACTTTTGATTAATATATCTGCAACCTTTTTGTCAAGAATGCAGCTTTGTAAGTAGAAAACCCCAACCAACAGTGGTTCATGGCTGGTCCATACACAGAGTGTAAACTTTGGCATTTGCAGAGGCAGCACGTGGTCAGTAGAGCCCAAGGGAATTCCTGTGGTGTTTGGAGTGTGATGGTTTCATGTTGTCAGGTGTAACAGTGCCAAACAATTGCTGACACAAAAGCTGACAGGTGGGAGGGCCCCAGTAGTGTCCATATCTCAGAGTTCACCTGAGGTTTTGTTCCATTTCTGTGCTGTGTGTGTAAGATGAGAACATTGATCCATGTAGAGGCTTTTTTGGGAACAGTTTATATTGTTTTTAAAGCATTGATCAGGCAATTATTTGGAATGCAGTACTTAAAGTCCAAGTCAATTTCTCCTAGTCAGAGCAGTTCAGTGTGGATGATCTTATTTCTGCATCTGAACAAGCAAATTATTTTGGGGACTCACTGAAGGGTGATATCTGAATTATTGGGGAAGGCTGTGACAAGGTTGGACCTGGGTAAAATGATGATTATAACCAGATTTTCCTGCAGTTCTGTAAGAGCAGCCAAGCCTACACTGTGCTGCTCTAGTCCTTTAGCATGTTATTAAAGCTGCCTGGCTTCTCTTATTGAGTTGGATGCACTCTGGCACCAATATGTATCACGTACAAGTGCCTTATGTGTTTAAAAGGCAGAGTTCCTCCAAGATCCTGCCTGGAGGGAATGAATCCAACTGACTCAATACTTCTGAATCACATCTTTATGGGAGAGGAAATTCACCCTTTGGTTATGTTATGGAAGAGAAACATTTTAACTGTAATCAGTCCTACAAGAAGAGTTTATACAGTGTGTAAGGGTAATGCAGTTTGCAGTGTGACTGTGGCTTTGAATGGAAAAGCAGCCCTGACAAATAACCCCTTTTATAGACCTGATGTAGCTTCTTTGTAGCTACAATTCTGCATATTAAACTCCTATGTGAGAACAAAACCCAGGTGAAAATAAATGGGACTTGCTGTGAAGCTGTGCCAGCTGCTCTGTCACATCTTCCTTGGTGGCTGAGAGTGGCCAGGGCTCTCCTGCTCATTGGTGTTGAAGTCCAGGCCTCCTGTTGAAGCCTCTTAAATCACACTCTGGTAACTGCAGACAGAAATTTGCAATGTGTCTGTAGTGACCAGCCTTGAACTCCCAGGGAATAAAATGCTTCTGAAACTTCCCAGCAGTTCTAGTGCCCTTCAGCTCAAAGCCCGAGGTGCTTTTGTTCCTTATTGTAAACAATTCCAATTAGGGACCAGAGCCCTCTCCTGTTGGACAGGCCCCAACACAGCTTTACCAAGGGCTACCCCAATAAAGGCTTTCTGACTTTGGTCTTAATCCCATGTCCACAAATGTTTGCAGTAAAATTAATGTAAATTCCTGTTGTTAGATCAATTTGTTAGCACAGACAAGACTGCTGGAGTGAATCTTTCTAATATAATTAATGATTGATTAGTGTTTGATAGGCTGAGGTTTTAAAAAAAAACAAACAACAAAGGGAGAGAACATCATGAAGAAAACAAAAAGGGTTGGTGTCTTGTATCACAGGAAAATCTCGGTAACTTGGGTAATAACTCCTAGGGGTGAACTCCACACTTCCTAAATTTTCTTGTCCATTTTTCTGCTTGTGACCTGCAATATCGATGTGAAACTGCTGCCAAAGAACTTTTCAGGAGGAACAGAGTTCTGGTGTTGAAGGTCTCATGTAATCCTATACCTTTTACAGCCAGACAACAACAGAGGGCAATAGATCTCTAGAAAAGATCGCGGCTGCAGAAGGGTTTCCAGTCGATCACGGTGATGGCGATTTCGGCAGCTCTTTGCACGGCCTCGCTGGGATCCTCCAGACACCGCAGAAATGTGTCCCTGTGACCCAGCAGGGTCTGCCGGCCCTCTGGCAGCTCAGCCAGCAGGGTGAGGGTTTTGATCGCATTCAAACGCGCTTTGCTGGTCTCCTCAGCAACTAGCGACAGTAAAGGTGGAATGGCTTCAGCACCCATGGCTGAGGCTCTTCCTGTGGGGAAATAAACTGGCTTTGAAATGTGTCAGGACATCTGATCATCATTCTTTTGGAGTGACACGGTCTATTCCCTGCCCGGCTACGGCTCTGAACAGCCCTGGAGGTGCAGTGCACAGAGGCAGAACGTGCTCTTCTTTCAGAGGCTAAGGGTGGCTCCCAGCTGTTTATTTTTAAGGAAAAAGAACTTTCATGGGTAACTTTATCTGCCTTGCACATTAGTATTTCATTTGCAACAAATATAAGAGGCACCAAACGATAGCATAAACTATGTTTTGGAGGGGGGTGAGGAGGAGTGGAGTGTGTTAGATGCCCTTAAGAACACCCGCCAGCCTTTCATTTTTAAAAACACTTCAAAGACCAAGATCCACTCCTGAGTTGTCTTTGGAAGCCCGAGGAAGGTTTGCAGAGGAGGACTGGAACACAACTGCTGTTATTGAGTCTTTTATGTCTAATTACTCATTCATCACAGTGGAAATTTAGCAGTTAGTATTTTCTGTGTCATGTAAGTTACTTGGGAGAGCTACAGACCTTATTAATATTCATTGCTCTCCCAGCTGTGAGAGAGGAGCTGCCTCTAATTCCAGAATGTTTCCAGAGAGCAGCTCCTCTGCTGAACACTGCTGATTCAGTGTAGCTCCAGCTTTGTGGATCTCTGTGTGGTCTGCACTTGAATGGAAAATGTTCCCCCTCTGGAGGGAAACGATGCAGGTGAGGTAGTTAAATAACTTCTTGACCTACTTAGGGTCAACTATTGTTGCTGAAGATAGTTATAAAGAAATGTCCCAATCTTAGAGTTTCTTGACTGCCATTAACACTGTCGAAACTGAGGGCTTGAGGATGGGGAGGGTAAATGTTTTGTTATTTTGTTGCCCTAGAACTGGATTTCCAGAGGTACCCCAACAGAACTGCCTGTGTCTCTCACCCTGAGGAGTAACAAGAGCAAACATCAGCGCTCCTGCTGAGTTAGCTTGAACTGGAGGCTGTGTGTCTTCCAGCAGGCTCACCAGCACAGGAATCACCTCTTCTTGGCACACTGCGATTTTCCCCTCAGGATGAGAACTGTGCAGAGAAGATAAGGTGAAGTTGATTTCTTGAGCTGTGCCCGTGCCGCCCCCTGTCCCTGCCCCGGTGCCACCGGCACTGTCACAGCCTGCCGTGCTCCCCTGGAGGGTCTGTCCTGTGGGGGGACAGGACAGGGCTGTGCCAGGGCCTCTGAACCCACCTGCTGCTACATGCCTGAGGATACCACATTGACCTACCTGCACCAGCTGCACCAGATTTTAGAGGATTTTTAGGTGATATCTGGATTTTAAAAAAGCTTTCTATGGTACACTGGACACTGATGGGCAGCTGCATGGAACAGGGTGTAGGATTAAGGGTGTTGCTGATCCTAATTGCAACAGAGTTACAAACCTGGCCGGTGAAGCCTCTGGAGATTTAAAAACCTGCTAAATCAGAGGGCTGAAATAAATTCTTCTCCCAGATCACTTTTTCTTTCCAGTCTCTCTAATGAGGAGAATACCTAATGTGGCCCAGCCCTTGCAGGGACCTAGAACGTAGCTCATGTCCATATTTCAGTTGCATTTTGCTTTCTTTCTATGACTCACATTAATTATACTCTTCTCCTCTAAGACCTCTCTTGCTTATAGGACATGTGGAAATGTGTAGTGCCAGCTGATATGTAAACTACATCATCTGCAGACCTTTTCAAACTAGACATTTGTTGAACATTTATTATATTTTCTGATTGCAGTACAGTGGACTTAAGTTATTCCTTTCATTCATTCTCTGATGCACAAATTTAATATAAATATTCTGATCCATCACTGATGTATGTGGCAGCATGTGGCAGAAAACTATTTCTGTCTTCAATCACAGTGAAAGTTTCCAAGGACCTCTAATTTTCTGAGAGAGAGTACTTTTCTAAAAAGCTAAAGGAGATCCTCCCTACCTCCATAGTGGTCAGAATCCTGTTTCTACAAGATTTTTTCGTGCAAGAATTTTTTCCTAGCAGTGCCGTACCAGGAAAAAAAATCCTGATTCCACTGCCAATACTGAAAACAAACAGAAGGAGAAGAAATGACTGATCAGCATCTGTTTTCTTCAGTGATTTATGGCAGTTAGGAATTTTTAAAGCCCCATGTGTCCCATTTTGTTTTACCCAAGTGTGCATTCAGGCTGATAGTGCTTTATGTGGCAGCTTCAGTGTGTAGTGGAACACAGCTGTAAATGAATGGCATTTATTTACTTCTGGAATTGGTTCTTTCTTGGAATTCAGCATTAGAGAGGTTTCTTTACCTGATTTCTAGAAGGACCCAGGCTGCTTTGCTCCTGATGGCTGTGGAGCGGTGGGAGAGCTTTTCCTTCAGCACAGTAACAGCATCAGCTGCCAGGGCTTCAGAAACCTCCACACGGAGACAGTTGGAGAGGGTATCAAGGATTAGCTCCTGGATCTCATCCAGCTCTGTCTTCAACTTCAGGACCAGAGGGGGAATCAAACCAGCCCTCAGGACACCACCAGCCCCTGCACAAGGACAGGGAAGGAATGTGGATGAGAGCTGAGTGCAGCTACTATTGCACCCTGCACCTGGAATTTCTTCAGAGGATCAAAATACATGTGGGAACTCATTTCCTTACATAGAATTGGGATTGAGAGGTGGAAACTACTCCAACACTACCCTGTTATAAATGTCATCTTAGCTTTACTTCTTTGGGGAGCTCCCCCAGAACCCCTCTAAAGAAATCAAGACCAGATAATAACCAACATGACAATTGCTTTGATGTTCCCCGTTTCTCTACAATATTTCTCCCAAAATTATCCTTGCAAGGAAAATAGAGGATATATATATATACACACACAGTACAAAGTCACTTTTCTATGCAGCCATTCTAACTGTTCTCAACATGAACAGATGTAAGAGAGGCAGAGACGTTGGCCTTTAGAGCCCATTCTTTGATTCTCCGTGGTAGTTTCGGGGCCAGGGGGAAGTCAAGATTTTGGGACCTGTCAGCTTCCTCACACATTTCTTTGTAGTAGTTCTGTCAAGACAAAAATTTAAATTCTGAACTTTCCAGCAGTCAGTACTCTTGCATTGGCTCCTAAAATACAACATCAAAGGCACAGAGATCATAACTTGCCCTGAAAGTGATGTCTTTGCTACGAGCAAGAGTCTGATTTGTACCATTTCTTACCCTTTACCAAGTCAACACTGCAACAGCAATGCCAGGGGAAAGCAGAACGTACTGTCCACAAGTAACTATGTGAAAACAAAATTCTCCAGCTTGTCTTGTTGCTAGGACTGATTCTTTGGTTGCTATGAGAAACGTGGCTCTTTTCAAAGTGATTCATATATGGTTAGATAGGAAGTTTTGGGGATAAGAATCATCAAGGTATTCTCAAATGAATCTCCACAGCAGAGACAAGCGGGAAAGAGATTTTAAGGACCCGTGGTAGGGCATAGGAGAAATCCTTCACCTTGATAATTGGATGAAAAACAGGATTCTAATCTAGAGGTTATTGTACATACTATTGTACATATCCTTGAGGCTTTGCTAATACTGAATAACTTATGTTACTGACTTATTAGGACCCATGTCACAATGCCAAGGCAAAGAAATGCCTTGGGGTGATATTACAGCTTTACTACCTGTGCTACACTTGGAGGTCAGTTTCTGTGAGAATTCAAATAAATAAGGAAAACCAGTTCCAAGACAATTCACTTTGAAGGCCAACAGCATTTCACAAACAAGGATTTCTTCTTGTGCCAGAAAGGCAAAGCAGGAAAGGAAAGTGAAATAATGTTCTTTGAAGCTGTGGCTCTGTGTGTCACTACACAGGGGAGTTGCTGCTTTCACAGTGAAAAAAACCCACCTGACCCTATATTGTTCCCTGGAGGAACAAAAGAAATTTGTCCAAGAGTAACTCCAGCCCATTTATACTGTCCCTGCAGAGGGATGTGATAAAGGATACCTGCACTACTGCTCTGGAAAGGACTCTGCTGGAGGCTCCCTGGGAAGGAGGCTCAGCTCGTCCATCACCAGCACCAACCCTCTTGACAAGGATTGCTGGGGTTTGGATTGTACATTATAGCTATAGAAAGGTTTTGACAGGTTAGACAACGGCAGGAATGTGTCTGGGAATTCTCCATGCCTTATGGAATGCCAGGGAGGAGAGAACCCACTAGTGAACTGCTCCCAAGGAAGCAGACTAAAGCAGTTAAATCATATCCAGAATTCCTTTAGCCACACTTCCCAGCAGTCTTTTGAAATGGCCTGTGAAAGACAAGGTTTTTCAAATGCAACTTTTTAAACTCCTCCCAAAGTTTTTCATGAAAAGAAACTGTATGGCCTGAGTGCATGAAATTGGGATCCCCAGACTGCTCACAGTCACCACATGCACTTCTAAATTCTGGTTTGCTGTGGGAACCGGTACAGAATCTCAGTTTGGGAGGTACAGTTTCAGAGGAAGAGTAATAAATGGAGGTGACAGACTCAAGCTCACACTGCCTGTCACAAGCACCCGTGTATAGCTTTAACTCACGTGGATCCCAGTGCTCCCTGGGCCAGTCCATAAGCAAACCCTCTTTGCACAGTGCAGACACTCAAACTCTGGTTTGAGTCCAGAGAAATCATTGCTTGATTTAACTTAACTTTCCATTCCATCTGTCTGTAACAACTGCTGCTGGAGCATTCCCTCTACCTCCCTTGTGCTGGGAGACGTACTTGGCTCTTTCCTATTTTCTGTACTTGCTTTCAAATGCTTACTAGCCATTTTTAACCCATCATCTTAAGTTTCATTTTCACTTTGCTGCAATTCCCTCTTCTCCAAGACTTCCTTGTTAAGTTCTCTCAATTTTCTTGATCACTTTACCATCACAGAGCCAGGAAATACAACCAGCATTCAGCTTTCACTTTGTGTCTGGATGTTTCAATTATCTTTAATATATTCCACCAATACATTCATCCAGCCTAGGCTGCTTTCACAGGCCCTTATCCCTTCCAGTGAATGTTTATTGACTTTCTTTGCCTCAATCACCCCTCATTCATTGCACTTCATGTCTTTTTTTGGTGCTGGCACTGCAGTTCTGGGTGTGAAACCCAACAAAGCCACTTTGTGTCTGTGTCCATAAGCTGCTGGGATAATGTACAGTGTTGTCTAGAACAGTTTTGATTTTGTGCAGCCATTCAGCTGGAGCTGCTGGTGCTCATTTTGTCTGAACACTTGGGATGTTCTGATTTTATTTTTAAATGGATTTTGTTTTACTGGGCAGGGTCTCTGTACCAGAAGCTTTCTTGTCTACTGTTTTTGTCAAGCTGTATGAGTTCAAATGCTGTCGTGCTACTAGAGGGAGCTTCCTAGGTATAAATATAGAAACAAAGATGAATTGTTTGACCTTGTCAAAAGTCTCAATGTGGTGAAGAGAAAGAGGGTGGAGAGGAAAGGCCATCAACAACAACAAAAAGAGACTACCTAACACAGAGACTGAAATTTCCACGTGGAAATTCGTCATGGTTTTCCCAGGGGAAGCACAGGTTGAAAGGTCTAGGGAGGGAAAAGGGAGGAGGCAAAATCAGTGGCAAGTTCTTTGTGAGTCACTTGAAAATGAGAGTGGTCTCAGATCCTTGGATCTTAGTGAGCAAGCAATAGGAGAGGAAGGTAAGCTGGGGTTTTGAGGAGTCCTGTACTGAAAAATACAGTGGCATCCTCAGGATATCAACTTTTTCATTAAAATATTGCCTTTTCAAAGGAGATTTGTCTATTGCACAGAGTGTTCTAGATACCCTGGGCCCAGGGAAGTAGTTGGGAAAAATGTTTTCAAAATGCAAATAGTTGCACTTGCAGCTGTATAGTTAACGTCATTATTGATCTGTTTTTCTGAGAACTTGTAATCTTCCCTTGGGCTGCTTTTTATCTGAGCACTCATCTCGTCCTTCTCATAACTCTCTGGCCACTCTCATATTCTCTTTCCTGATTTTTTTTCAAATATGCCCAAAGACGAGTTGCCATTTATTCTGTTCTCTCAGTATGGCTGCAGGGCATGTAAACAAGTTAAATTTTGTAGAAGACAGAGGAGTTACTTACAGTATATAACAGTGGTGTTTTCTTTTGGTTTTCAATTACAAAAATCAAATCACATTGCAAATCCTTTTCCTTAAAAATGCTGGTTTTCAACTCAAAATGTTTGTTTTGGTCTGAGGCATGTGCCTCATGCATGGCCACAAGGTGATGCTTGGTGTAATAGAACACAGAAAAATAAGATTGAAACACAGATTCTCTAGAATATGAATCTTTGTTGGCACCTTGGATGTCTCTCTGTGACAGTCACACAACTGTTTGAAAAGCTCAGGAAAGGCATTTGTGCTTAGGGAGGGGCACACAGGAAAAGCAAAGCAGAGCCATGGGAAGGGAATCTGCTGCTGGCATCACAGCCAGCTGGGACAGCCCTGTGGAGCCAAGTGATCCTGACAAAACTCCCAGAGCAGCCTCTCTTGCTTGCCCTGCAATAGTTTATCACCATTTCAGAAGGAAGCAAGGGTTTATTTCCCTGGTGAGTGCCACCATTCATCATAGACGCTGGCAAACAGTGCTGGGGTGATGCTTCCTTTGTGCCAGGAGTGATACCTTGAGTGACAAGATGAGCACAGGAGATGCTGCCCCTGCACACCTTTCTGAACAACTCCTTGCTCACAACTGTTTAAATGGAAAAAAATATCATTTATTCTGGGAAGAGCTCTGAGTCACCTGTCACAAGAGCACAGTTTATGAACCTTGTAGCAGCTTATTTAATGTTAAGATTCAGCATTTTGATTCTCAGGGCTTCCAGTACTATGGCTGTGTCAGGGAGTGGATTGGATGTAATGCCAGAAATACTGTAAAACTGGCTGAAGTTCCTGGTGAGTTTGGAGCAGGAGGCAGACCACATTCAATGAACTACAGCTCATCTGCCTAGAACGCAGCAGCTCCACCAAGCCTTCTACCCAAAGAGGAGAATTCTCTTGACATCTTTGAAAATCAGAATATTTTCCTCTTCTTTGCAAGAACAGCTCTCTGTCTTTCCATGCCAGTTGAAGAGGAACAAACAGCAGTGTCCCAAAGGATGGCTGTGCCTGGAGACAGAGGCTATCTCTTATCTGAAAGGACTGAGGGCTGGGATGTCTCTGTTTACATGAACTGAAGAGCTACTGGGGTATTAAGAGAACGGAAGAAAACACTGCAGAGATTGGATCAGACTAGAAATAGTAAACAATTCTGCATCAAACCATTTCAATCAGGAGCATTGTCTGGATGTATTTATCTTATGAGAGCCCTAGGGATTGGCCAGGTACAAAATCACAGCCTCAACAGTAGTGTCTGTCAGATCTTCATTAAAAATACAACAGCTTTATAAAACTTTATAACCTTATAAAAGCATTATGTGATCTGCTTTTGAAGCCACTAAGAATTTTTCCAATACTCAGGATTTTGGGATGCTGTCTGAATGAAAGATATGACAGAAATTAAGGTTATAAAAATATTAAAAAGTCAGCAGTACCCTGCAGGAACACATGATGTGGCTGCCTCTGGGGATGATTTAAAAACCCAAAATGTTTCCAGCATTAACAAGGAACAGGAAAGATTGGTCTGATAAATAAGAGGTTCCTAAGCCTCAGTAAAGAAAGAGATTCCTGCATATCTTGTTTTTGTTTTTAGAAACTTAGCTTTAGAGTGTGTGCAATTGTAAAATCAAAGCACCACTGAAAAAATTAACATGGAAACTACATCTGATATCACTACATTAGCTTCTCTGGTATAATTTAGAAATCCAAGAAACAGGTTACTTAAAAAAACAAATAAATTGTCATTTTGATAGTAATTAAGACTGCCTGCGACCACCTGCTTGAAAGGAGTGGGTTTAACTATTTAAATCATTCATGGCCTATGAAAAGAAGAGTAATATCTAAAGAATTAAAAAAAATGTTAGTCTACAGAATGTATTTTATCACATCTCTAAAAACGCTGGGGATGAATTAGACAGAATAGACCCGTGTTTCACATAGAAGTTTTCCAAAGTGAGAAATAAACCCTGTGTTGTGATTTTGCACAGAAATTATCTACAGTCCAAGATCAATAACTGCCCAAGACAAGTCCCCTCATTCTGACTGATGGCAGTGTCAGATCCTTCAGTGGGAAATCCCCCAAAACACAAAGGTGGAAATAATGAAATGTGTTCTCTGTTCTAATAGTGCACAGTCCAGCAACTGTGGATTGCTGCTCATTCATGTGGAATCTGAAGGCAGTCTCCAAATGAAAGCAACTTTTTCTTCTTTTACTGAAACTATATTGACTTGTTATCATATATAAGAAAGCAAACAGTCAAAATGAAAGTGGAATATTTTTTTTCCTAGCTCTAATTGCTGATAGTCTGCCTGTAAGTTGCAGGATAAGCTGTGCAATCTTTTGCAGGGGTTTTATTCAGCCCTTCTGAACTCCAGCAGCTTGCACCTCTGTTTTAAGTAAATTTCTATAACTTTTCTAAATTTGTAACTTCATTTATAGACACCGACAGTCACCCTATGTACCCAAAGCTGTGAATGCATGTGCACACACATTTCACTGATCTTCCATGCAGATTGATCACACTAATTAGGAAATTGCTTGGATTTTATTTTTCTGACTATATATATATATACATAAACATATATATATATTTACACAATAAAAATCAAAGAAAAAATTTGTAAAAATTCACCCAGAAGGTTGGTTGGTTTTTTTTTTTCTTGTTCTTGTAGATGAAGAAGGAAATGTCACCTTGAAATTTATTAATTTCCTCTACAGGGAAGACTTTGCCAAAATACATGAAGGAAGGAAAACAATCTGACGTGCATTACTTGTGCCAAAGTCCTCATATCAATAACTATAGAGAAAATTAAAGCCTTAAGATAACTACTCCCAAAAAGCTGACCTCAGCCACTGAGGCTATCTCAGTTCAGATTTTCCAAGCTAGAATTTATCCTTTTTTTTTTTTTGCTGATTAGTAATGGACATGTGTAGTTATAAGAGGAACCAGTGCAGCATTTAACCATAAGAGACTCTTGAATTTCAGCTTCCACAAGTACCCACTGTGACCTGCAGTGTTCACAGAAGGCAGCGAATTTACTGTGCCTGACAGAAAGTTCAGACAGAACCTGGACTGGCATGTCCACGAACTGATTTAAATCTTGGATTTTGTACTTTATACCAAGCATGTACATCAAGTGTTAACAGTTCCTGAAGCAAGTTTCAGTCACAGAAAAATTGATGCTGGAAGGTGAACATGACATTATCAGTTTGACAAACGTTCATATGGTTATTGCCTCCATTGTAGCGATTTTTAGAGGTTCCTGTGGAGAAAGGTCTGCCTTGTCACAGGGGTTTGGAAAGATGTGTGAGAGCTCATTTCCTACAGAGATGATTGTCTGGCTGGCTGGGGTGGAAGGAGTGTATGGAGAGGAGGGAGGCAAACATTTGTTTCAGGCAAGTCAGTTAAACAGCTGAGAAACCATTCAGAGCCATTATACACTAATAAAAAAATGAAAAACTTTTAAGTCCAACTATCTTACGAGCCCCTAATGTGAGAGCAACGCACAATTGCAATTTTCAGAACTTCTGCTGAGAAAATAGTTTGAAAGAAAAATAAATCTTTCCTCTTTTGGGGCAGAGGCCCAAATAATTATAGCAACATGAATGAAGTTCAAGAAACAGTTTTCTCAACTATCTTAAATTTCTATACCTGGAAGATACACCTGTGCAACTGGAATGCATTACAAAATGGCATTACACAGCCAAGTGACCATTAGAACATCTTGGTTATCTTTAAGGTTCACCTTCTATAACCAGTGAATTAACCCCACACACACTCAGGCATTAGAGAACATTTTTTTCAGCTTTGTTCCTTAGGAGAAATACATCATTAAGATGGTGAAAGTGTTCTCTGAACTTCCATAGTACAACTAAATGGCAATCCAGCAGAAACAGAGGTACAGGAATGAGAACGTTTCCTATAGAGATTTGATTATGCTACTGTCAAACATTAAAAATGAGAAGCTTAAAGCAACCAAATATCTAGAATTAATTATGTGTCATATTCTGAAGAATTTTGTCCTGAAAATTAACCTAAGCTTGCTTTTAAGATATGAATCATTGCACAGACTGAAAACTGAACAGACTGAAAGACTGCAAATACTGGTAGGAGACAACAGGAAGAAATTAATGGGAACATGAATTCAGTCTGATTGTGTAAGCACTCCTTTTTTAGGTTTTTCCATTGTTAGAAGGGTGAGAGATTATGATATGTTATGTTATGTATGTCATGTCATGTCATGTCATGTATGTTATGTTATGTTATGTATGTTGTGTTATGTTATGTTATATTTTAAAAATGACCTGACAGAAATTTCAAAGAAGAAGGAACTGCTGACAAATCCACTGCCTCTATTTGCTGGTCAGGCCTGCTGGCAAAGCTGCAATAAGGCAATTTTATCCTACAGTTCACACTGCTTCCACTGGTGCCAAGCCGAGCACAATTGACTGGTGAGAACTGATAAAACCTCCTGAAAAGAAGAATGCAGTACTAAAGGTGGGTGAAATCCTTTTCTGCTTCAGATGCTCTGGCTTGGCAATTTTGTTTGAAATGAGAGCAGAAGAAACACATCTTGATTGGAACCACGGGCCCAGATGGCTGCACGACATGAGTGGAGCTGGGTGGAAAAGCAGATTGAGCCTCCCCTCTCCACTCAGACCTGCTGCTTTGCAGATTCCATGTTTTCCATGGGAAGCCATGTTCTTAAGGAAAACTGCTTTCTGCTGCTCAATGAAAATTGCATTCTCTTCTGACCGAGGCTCTACAATAGTGCTTTCCAGTGTCTTTTAGTGTATATTTTGTTTCAAGCAGTGAAAAATTCAAAAATCCTAATTGAATACAAGCCTGCTGTGTGGGCTGCTTTGAGGATGATTTGTTTTTTGAAGTACCTCCCCAGTAAGTGTTGGGCACAAGAGCAAAAGGAAGCTGTTACTTAACCTGGACTAAAATACTAGGTCTAGCTTCTGTAGACATGCCAGATTAAGCACAGGCACCTCAACAGTACTACTTATGTGCTTATCTATAAGAACATTATATACAGAGGATTCAAAACACCCTTAAACAGAAACAGAGAACACATTTTGTGTGTCTGCTTTGTACTTTATAGGTGGGTTGGTAGATAGATGGGAAACTCTTAGAGTTTATGTAGATGCAAAACCACCTGTGGGCCTGATGTTGAATAAGTGGACAATTGTCTAAACCAATTACTTAGAACTGACTGCAATATTCCAAGTTTTTTAAGAACTGGACTGGCATTTGGAGTCCCCATAGTAAAGCTACCTGGATGTTCCCAGCTCTTCTTCCATAGCTTCCTAGGATTACTTTTGTGTCCTCAAAAAAATATTGTCACCCTTTTTCTTTCTTTTAACTACCAAATAATTTCTATTAATCAGACACAAGGAGGTTATAGAACAGATAAATAACAGTGTCTAATGAAATTGTAATTATATCTTGTGGTTCTTACACGAAGAACCACATGCTTACAGGATACAAGAAAATGTGAAGTCCAATCATAACCTTTTTTCTGAGTATCTATTAATATATATATAATCCTTCTGAGGGCCCAGTTTGCTACTTCTTCAGCTTGTAAGAACCTAAGTGGCAACACTAAATATATTTGAAACCAATACATTTCTTTTTGTTTGTTTGTTATTACAAAATGGTTTAAAACCTCACTAAATGTTTACCCATGTCCTCAGGAGGGAGAGATCTATTTTCAAGCCACTCTTCAGTGAATATTTAATCATTCTTATGAAGTGGAAAACCCCCAACCAGGAAGTTTGCAGGAGGAAAGAGGGTACCCTAAGAATAACCAACAACCTTGCTCAGACCACTTTTAACAGAAGATCTGAAGCTGGTACAATTTGTTTTAAAAGCTTTGGTTTCAAAAAATTCCTGGCACTCTTTAATTGCATCTCCTGGGTGTAATTCCCAAAGATCTCTGTATTTTGATCTCAAATGATTTTTTCTGTTCAACCTTCATAGATCCTTTGTTGTATACTTTACTAAGTGATCCCCAATCTGGGTTAACATTTGAGGGGTTTTGTTTTTCCTTTGTTTTTGTTTTTTGTTTTTGTTTTGTTGGGTTTTTTGTTTGTTT
>VWYP01023933.1:518860-534569 GCA_013400435.1 Pycnonotus jocosus
TTTTTTTTTTTTTTTTTTTTTTTTTTTTTTTTTTTTTTTTTTTTTTTTTTTTTTTTTTTTTTTTGGTTTTTTTTTTTTTTTTTTTTTTTTTTTTTTTGTGTTTTTTTTTGTTTTGTTTTTTTCTTTTTTTTCCCCATTCCTTTGCCCTTAATAGTGAAAAATGAACAAAGAATACTTTAATTTATCTTTTTTTTTCCTTTTCAAATAACATAATAATGCAGTCTTGAAGGATGGGCTCTTTACAAAGAACTATGTTCCTTTATCTTATTTCACAGTATCACTGAGCTTTCTTCATGGATTCATCCCAAAGCTTAGGCTAAGCAAGGACTGCTGTGGAAAGTTTCCTGCACAGGAAAGCCGAGGTATCTTCCAGGGCTCTGGGAGAGCAGCTCTCATCCAGCTGCTGCATTTAATGTTTGTTTTTCTCAACTCGGCTTCAGTAGCAACTGCTGATACAGCAGCTGAAAAAATGAGCTGAAGACACGGTAGGTACATAATAGAACTGTGAAGGAAGAGGTGTAAAGCACTCAACATTTGTAGGGTTTGGTTGTTGTTTTCTTTTTAAAGTTCTTTTTTAGTTGATTGTGATATTACATGCAATGCATTGTCTAGGTTCACATTCTCAAATGTCTCTCATGGTTTCCTCTCATAGGAAGAGTAAATTGCTGATATTAAGCAAAACCCTCAGTTACCTGGAGGGCGAGAGAAGATAAAAGGGTGAAATCCTGGTAGAAAGTGAATTTTCATCTTAAATGATGAAGCCAAATGAGGTCAGGCTGATACCACCTGATAGAGGGTGCATTCATGATTTTTTCTCCACCATCTCACAGTTTGTTGATACAAAGCAACAATATATCAGATAGATATAAATATCAGATCCCAATCATCTGTACATGATGCTATTTTAAATTCTTCCACGTGAGAAAAATGGTTAAAAATAAAAATACAGCCTTTTTATTCTCCTTTAAATGTTCTGTTCAGTTCTTCATGCTGAGAGAATCACAGACCTGTCTATAAATATCTAACCCAGATCTACAATTGCTTGTTAAAAAGAGAGTGTTTGGTAGAAGATTGAATGAAACACAAAATGTCTTTTATTATATTTTTTATTGCAGACCAGATGTGGCCTCTCAATTTACCCTCTATCATTTGGAGATGTACATTCACCAAGAACATTGCATGTGTGCATATAAATATTTTCATGTTGTCATGGTATAATAAAGGGTAATTGATTAGAAAAATCCCTATGGGATGTTCCACTTAAGAGCACATTTTTTTGTTTTAGCACTATTGTCTTCAAAATAAACATGTATGAATGCATCTATTTTGATTGATCCAGCAGAAAGCAGCAGTGAACAGGCAAGGCTTTGGCTTTTGCTTAATGAATAGCACTGGCAAGTTGAGTGAAACTCGTGCATCCAATGGGCCCAGGAGGTTGTGTCTTGGATGCTGCACCTCAGCAGCCAAATGCTGCTCCCTTCAAACTCAAGCCTGCTCTGGTGGCTTGATATTTCCTTTTTCTTTATATTTCCATCCAAACTGTTCACTTTCTATAGTTATTTCTGTGTATTCAGTCTATCTGTTTACAAAGCACAACATTCAGAGTTCTGGGCTAAGGACCTGGATTTCTGTGCTGTTTGACTTTGGCATTTAATCACCTGTGCAGCCTATTTGGAGACTTATTTCTCTTTAAATTCCTGTGGGAGCTTAGCTACATGTAATGCAATCAATACATGCTGAAAGGCCCTAATTGAGAATTTCTGGATGCAGGACAAGGTAAGACTAAAGAAAACTTAGACACATCTGATGAGGCATTTTTCGGGCAAGTTGGTTTTTAACTCTGCCATTAATCAAGAGCAAGCTCCCACATGGTGGTGTTGAAATAATAATCTTAAACTTCTTAGACCTGTCCCAGTACTCAGGTACTGCATGTTTGTAATTCCTTCACTGCCAACATTTGATCTATGCTCTGGTGCCTCCCTCAAAGCTGGAGAAAAGCAGGTGTTTTGTTAGAGCAGTGGAAAATGCCTAAAATTGCTCTCTCTGTAGACAGCGTGCAAACGATGATCGGCCTAGCCAGGATGATGGTGGTTGGTGCTTTATTCCTGCCACAGTTGGTTAGTGTGTGCAAGATGCCTTTTCTCACATATCAAGTACTATACTAAAGATACATGTAATGTGACAGTTTCTATAGTAACTCCTTGTTCTTTATGGAATTGCAGATTAAACCTGTACACCTTGTTATTTGTTCTTTTATCCTATTATCTAGACTACTCAGTTACCACTGATTTTTTTTTTTATTCTATTCCCTTGCCAATATAACTATATCAGGGATTTATGCACTTGCAAATAAAGAGCATATATGAAAACCAAAACACTTAAAAGTTTTAAATTGACCACTATTCAATCTCATAAATGCACTGAGATGTTTGTGTATGTATATTGAAAGCCAAAATTTCAAAATAAAGCTGTAGCAATATTTTTATTAAAGCAAGTCAAAATTATGATTTGAATATTATTGTTTTGCTGGGACAACTATGCAAGTTAACTATATGACTTTTATTTTCTAACAGATTTTACTAGAACAAAATTACCAGTCTAGATGCACTGGCAAACTCTTCTAATGTGAACAACGTCTAAGATTCCTTATTATAGGAACATTTTCTCTACATGGTATACTGATTTTTACATGAAATTATTTCATTATTATAATTTGTCAATGCTACAGCTCTGTTGATAATATCAGTACTGGAAGTGATATCATTTACAGGAATCAGATACATTCTGCTTTGCATTATGTTAGCCTTATTGTGGGAAAAAATGCCTGCATCCCGTCTGTGTATGTGAGTCTCTGCTGCTATCTCCAGCACAAGTGTATCAGTAACAAATCAAGCTTATAAAATTAGCAGTGTAGGGAGAAATCAGCTACTTGATCAGGGCTGCAGATTCAACAATGCAACTAGTATTGTAGCCAAAAGGAAAAAGACACTAGGAAAAATGTAAAATATAAATTGGGCAAATCCATTAGTGAGATAAAAAGAAAATTATACTCATCGTTAATTAAAAAAAAGAAAAAACTGTAATAAACTACACATATACAAATGCAAAAGGCAGAAGGGGAAAATCAGAAAAAAATATATGCCTAGTACTGAGAGCAACTGAGTGATGGTAGAAGCGGAAAGCAAACAGTAGATAAATTCCGTGTAACTAAAGAAACTGTTTTTTCTCCCTTTACCCTTGACCGTATCCTTCCAACACGTATGTGACCGGTTCTTCTTAAAACACGCATGGTGAAATCCATGCTGGAACTCGTGCGGCTGCCAGAGCCGGGCACTGCTGTGCTGCAGCGAACATGGACCCGCGGAGCGGCCCCGGGTGCGGATGCAGTTGTGCAGAGGCACAGCCCGCGGCACGTCTGTACCCGCACATTATGTAACGAGCGAGTGCAACGAAGCGTACGAGACGGGAAAGAGCCACAAACCCCTCGCCAACACCCAGCTCCCCCAGCGCCGCGGCGGGGCGGGGGCTGCGGGGGCTGCGGGGNACCCCCGCCGTTGGCGTGGAAACGGGCTGGCGGCTCCGGCTCCTCCTCCAGCGCCAGCCCCGCGCTCCCCCTGCCCGGCTCCCCGGCGAGAGCGCGGAGCACCTCCCTGTCTCCCGCGGGGGGCCGCCGGACAAGTGCTCCCACTGCCGCCTTTAGAACAGCCCGGGTTTTTACGGTTGTGTTTTCTAGGGAGAAGATGGGAAAGGGCAGGTTCCTGCTCCTGCTGGGGCTGCGGGGCTAGTCCCTGCAGTCGTGGTGTGGTCTGCTCGGCAAATCACAGATGCTGATGTGAAAAAGGGCCAAAGCAGAGGAGAGGCGTCACTGGATGCGAGCGTTTGTACTGATGGATTGAGGAGGTGGAGGCTGCCTGCCTGCCTGGTGCTGGAGAGGTGAGTGCAATATTCCGCATTTCCTTCCCTCTTAAACCAGTTCAGTGATGAACATTTCCAAAATAAAAAGGCACTTCTAAAACAAGAAGGAAAAGATGTCATTTTGAAACAATAAGCTATGCTTCTGCTGGATAAAAAATATGAGTGTCACTGTGAGGTAGGAACATTTCGCTGTGTGTAGACAAAAAATAGTAAAGGAGAGGCAGGCTGCTGATACAGTGAAAATGACCTTCTCAAGGGATACTGGCCTTCTGTTAGCTGCTGCTTCAGCTTGGGCCCTTTTTCTAAAAATTGAGTGGTCTCCCTTTCCTAGCCTGAATTGTAACCTATCAATAGTCAATACCTGAGCCTTAGTAAAATCTGCTGCGTTCCCTTAATGATTCTGAAAGACAATTCATTAGATTCTGCCTGTTGGGAGAAGAACCTCCACGCTATGGAGCACCTCCTCCCAGGGAAATGCAGCCTGGATAACATTCTAGCAGAAAAGGCTCCTGCTGCCAAATTTCTGTAATAAATCCTCCTGGTAACAGTCTCATGTGCTCATTGGAAGGATGTGTGGCTCTGCAGAGCCTGGATGTGTTCCCTCTCCGTGTGTGCCCATGCATGTGAAGGAATGAGGAGGGTTTATATTAATCTGCACCTGTGGACGGCTCCTATCTGCACTTGTGAACAACAAGTTTTTTGGTACCTTTGCATTTGCATTTTGGGTGAGTGTTTCATACACAAAACCCCCAAGCCTTCAATGCTAGCTGAGAAAGCTGCAGACAAATAGATGTCAGTTTAATTTCTGCTCATAGAGCTGATCTGATCTGCTTTTGGCTGTTTCACTGTAGAAGCTGTTCAACGTGTGTTCTTGCAGTATTTATTCTGCAACATACTGACTCATCTCAACATTTTCCTGGGAGGATTTGAGAAAAAAAATCACTAGTTTTCCCTCCAGCATTTCTTTATATTTGTTTATATCCATTTTCTGATAGCCTCACACCCACAATTTGATTTTTATTTGCGCTCAGTATTTCGCGCCATTGTGGGTCCCACCCTTCAGGTGGCCATCAACATTTCATCTCTAGAGGTTACAACAGCAGGTCAGATCCTGTGAATACCTACTTGTGGATCACAAAGGGGCAAAAAATGAGTGTGTATTTTGGACTTAGGGGAAATCTTTTGTGACTTTATGGATACAGACGTTCAAAGCCTGAGCTGATGCCTTAGGTGCTGTTATAGGCAGAAATCCTCACTTTTCTTTCAACAGGCACAGATTTGACAGCTGAACAGACACAGCTCTGCAGAACAGAGAGTGTTCTGCCATTAACTTGGCTGTCTCCATCAAATCATTTGTTTGGAAGCTGTCATGCAAAAAGCACAGATCCCTGCCCTTGGATAAAGGACATTATCAGAGGAGAGGCCTGTGTGTATTGAAGGATGAAGATTTAGTCTTCAAGAAGCCAGTGACAGGTGTAATCAAAACATAACCTGTTAGTCAAAAGGCATATTTAGGAGGAAAAACTCACGCTATCTTTCATTACCAAAGCACTGATTGCATTTCCAGAGAAGAATCCCCCTCTGTGTACATGGGTATGCTTATAAGGAAAAAAAGCTGATTAATTCTGTGTAAGCCATGGAAATTTCACTCTGACAATGGACCTTACAGAGAGGAATAAACTCCGCGTGCCACATAAAGAATGCCACACGTCTGGCTGAGATTATGTGCTTGTCACTTCACAGGCCACTGGTGAGCAGAGCTGAATAAGTCTTCTGGAGGTACTACCTTGAATTTTGTAAGCCTTCAGTACAGTTTCATGTTTCAGTTGCAGGCCTTGGTTTTGAATTTAGTGGTGAAAATAACCAGCCAGGTAGCTCTGAAGGACTGAAGTGAAAGTGTTCTGGTTGTCTCAGGTCTGATTACACACTGATGGAACAAGGTATGGTAAATTTTAAGAAGTGTAGATAGAAACAGAAATTTGTCCCTTTTAAAGGAATCTACCTGCTAAACGGTGGGGAAGGTGATAAGGATAACAGAAAATTCAGTAGGTAGTAAAAGCTCAAATCCTTGAGTGGTGAAGTCAGCTCTTCCTCTCCAGCTTAAGCAGATAAGGATTTTGACAGCAGATAGAACCTTGGTTGATACACAGGCATGAGGCAATATAAAGGAACTATGTCTTTTTCTCTCTCCCCCTCCATGAATTAAAGAAAAATACTTTCAATTCCTTTGAGTTAAATCACAGTAATCCCACTTACTTCAGAAGAAATTCTTCAGATTTATGTAACTGAAAATGAGAGTTGAATCTGACTATTTCTGCTAAAGTTTTGGTCCTGCTTTCACAGGAGTCATTGGAAGTTTTGTGACTTAATTCAGTGAGAGAGAGCCCAGCACACACGGTTTCACTGATCAGGTTCTCCCTTGCCTTTAGGAACAACAATGTTTGTAGTTGGTTTCAGTGAGGTCACTGGCTCGGTGACAAATTCAGTAATTCTCTACTTGCATCACAAACTGTAATTCATAAATTATCAGTTATTTGAATCATGCTTTTTTTACTGAGAAAATGGGACTGTTATTCTCATGTTAAGGTTGACAGTACTCACCCTCAGCAGTAACAGTTTCTACACAAGCATTCAACTATTTTCTTTTATCTAAGAGAAAACTTATTCAAAGGCCCTTAAAAATAAAAATCTTGGCCTACATACACAAAATCATATTTATACTTAGAGAGAAGAATTGTCCTATTTTTATTAAAAAAGAAGGCTAAATTTTGTTCTTTGTGATCCCCAAAGTATCCAGAATAAATCCACATCCATTACTAGTTACAACAAATTCCCTTCACTTACTTGAGAGGGTAGTATGACTTATATTTTGTATGTTATAGTCAAAGTTCACATTTTTATTAAACTTTACAGAATTCAAGAGTGGTGATTAGGAAGTCCAAATTCCAACTATTATATTGATGAAAGAATAATCCCAAACAGGAAAAACAATACTGTTCCAAAGCAACCAAAATCGATCTTCTTCGCAAAGTTCCCTGGCAATTTAAGGTATGTGGCAGAGACAAGATGACAGAGAAGGGCTAAATTCAGTTTGATTTATTCTGTTATTGAATCAGGAGTTGATACACGTTAGCAATCTAAGTTGTTTTAGCTTTCAAGTGGAATCAAGGACAGAACCTAACCCTTGCCATGAAGGCTACAGAGAAAATCCTCTTCTCTGAACTGTTGCTTCTCCTTATCACTGAAGGGCACTGGTGGAGTTGGATGAAAGGAACAGATTGGTGATGAGTCCACCTCTTCCATCCCACCCAGACTGCAAACTTTGGTTATTATTAAATACATTTAAACTCACAACATGGCAAAAATTCAGAAGAAAAGAGTTTGGGTGGGGTTTTTTTTGTTTGTTTGTTTGTTTTTTCTTCAGCTCAGAGCATTTTCTTTGGTTCAGCAGAAGCTCGACTCTCCTCAGAATCCCATTTTATTATTTAGTATTGGACACCCAGTGAATCATTAGGGAACACAGTTTTACCCAACAAATCCTATTTGCCTTTTGTTTTCTCTTTAAGCCCATTATACCAGAGAGTTGTTTCTTCTCTGGATTCCTGAGCCATTACATAAAAAAGACAAGTGTGATAACACTTCCACGTGATTCTACATTGCAGAAATAACCTGTTGGATTACCATGATTACCAGTCAACATCTTGGCCTATACAAAAACTTAAAGAGACAAATCCAAAAATTCTAAGTGTTTGTTTTGCTCACACATGTCAAGAATAATGACCAGAAAGTAAATAATAATTTCATAGGAACTACAATTGGTTCATCTGTTGTTTTTACAGCAGATTTATTAAATAGTAATTGCCTCGACTGGGCAGTTGGAAGGAATTATTCTCGTCACTTTGAGATGTCCATAACATGGACATGCACATATGGAGCAGTTGTTAAGGCTTTCCTTTTAGCTGGTGGAAGAAAAAGAGATTTCTCCATTGGAGTTACTCAATGATTTCTCCAATGGTGTTACCCAGTTTCTGACCACCATGTTAGTGTGAGACTGAGCTGACCTCTGGAAATGACAGTTCCTCTCCACTGCCTCCGAGGGAAGCACTGAGTGAGGAGCTCTGAAGTAACCACCTACATGCAGATGCTAAATCTGCACAGATGAATCCCACTTTTACTGTTTATAAGGTAATGTTTAACCAAGACTTCCTGGTTAATTATGAAGATATTTTCATGGCTGACCATAAATATTCGTAAGTCATAATGCAGTTGCCATTCCCTATCTACCAGCCCTGTTTCCCTGATAGTGGCTGGGCTGGCATTGGCTTCCTCCTTGGAGTATCTCAGCAATGGTATTGGTCATGGCACTGGACAGGTTTCACTGGAACAGCACCAGGAATCCAAAGCTTTTATCAGTTTCTCCTGGTGATCGAGGCAGTATTCAGACATACATTCCCAGTGTGTTTCTACTGGTTTTCTGTGCCTGCTTTCTATATTTTCAAACCTTGCCCAGACACCTTTATCTTCATAAACTGCACGAAGGCAAATACAATTAGGCAGCATAGCAAGTGTTGGTGTACAAGTACAGTTGACACAGTTGTGCTGTGGAAGGAAACAACACAGTGGAGCTGAATTGATTACAGTGCAGTGTCATGGCACAGGAACAAAACCCCAGCTGGGTGTTCAGCTCTGAGAGGGCTTGCTGTTCAGAGGGGGTAGGCACCTGGTTATTATATTCCTTCCTTTAAAAGAGAAATATGTGTATGATTCAAAAGGAAACTTACCTACCAGCTGAGGGAACATCTTTCTGAAGATAGTACAATTTGAGCCATTAGGTTAGATTTTTCAAGTAAAGAGTTTTGCCTCTGAATATTACCAGCTCAAGTCATATAATCCAAATATTGGAATGTGTTAACAAAATATGAATTATTTTGGATCTATAATATCTATTTATACATATATATGCATTAGAATTATTTTTTTTTTAGTTTGAATATCTTATGAGGAAAGAAAGATCAGTATATTGGCTGTTGCCCCCATCTAGTGTTTATGTTACAGGAGAGGATTCAAACCAATACTACAGGAAATATTTTTTATAACATTTAAAGCACTCAATTCAGTAGATCAATGCATATGATGCTAACAAAATTCATTACAAACTAAAATTTTCCAGAATTGACACTGTTGCACTGGAGCATCTCTCTGTACTGCCAGCAAGTTGATCGTGGCAACAGGGCCTTGGCAGGAAGATTTTCTCTCAAGATGCTTTTCTGTGCCTGACCTTTTAAATTTGGCAGAGTTCAGGGTACCACAGTATAAGCCACTTTGTGATGGGAAGATATTCATATATTCTTACCATTGCTAAGAATCTATTGAGCTTCCATGTTGTATTGCTCAGTAATGGTAGAACCTCACCATAATCAGTCATTTCAGAGACATGTTTTAATCTCTTTTTCAATCCATCTATGTCCATGTTCACCTTAATTTGTAATTCAGTGACATTTCTGTAGGTATTTAAAATTCTACGACTAGCCTACTTCAAATTTGAACAATTGTTCTACTATCATATTGTTTCTATTCCCTGACTAGATGTGCAATAACTCCTCTGACTGTGTTTCATGCTGTGAATGTTTCCAAAAGCAAATCTGAACTTTGCCTCATAGCTGTGATTACACAGGTGTGTCAAGTTTGCTTTTTGCATGTGTGCTCACAAAAAGCAATGGAATACTGTAGACTTTATGTATTTTTTTAAGTTACAGGAACAAATTTTTGGCTACTAGGTTCAAGGGATCAACAATTGTTTTAAATGTGGCAAGACATGAGGCTGATGTGCAGTTCAGTATTATATCAGCACAATATTATTTGCTCTCACAGGGCAAGTAAATATACAATGATCTAAACAAATGAAAGTATCAGGTAGCACCAGTAAAAGGTAGGAACCAGTGCCTTTTAACTGCAGACTACAATTCTCCCTTTTTCCAGAGAGGCCTGATTGTACCCTGCAGTCCTGAAGGGTGCAAATCCTATATAACAGAAGCTAAAACATCGATAAAGTAGCAACAATAATAACCTACCATACAGACAACGAACTGAATTATTGGATCTCTTACACTCCCATTCTCTGCCAGCACACGTGGGTTATAAACTAAAATTAAATGTTTACAGAGGATATTACCCTAGTCTGTGACAAGAAATACCTCTCTCTTTGCTGTATCCATGGCATAATAGATCAACCCTTTTCCCAGTTCTGCAGTCAAGGAAACCAAGTACAGCCACTGAAATTGTGGCCTCTTGGGATCATACCTAGAAACTGCTCTAATTCACGCTGCAATTTAGGCAGCCCCAACCTGGCTCTACAATAAAGGCTGGAGCACGAAAATTCCTTTCACCTTCAGACTCTAAAAGTCTTGGAGTGTCTCTGTATTTTTGATTACTTAATGTTACTTTTCCAGTGTCTTCTGATACTGGAAAGCAATGAACCCCAAGTAGAAAATACTGGAATATTCTAATTCAGAAATCATTCAGGCAGAATTGATCTGGAAGGAATAGGTGATGGCCATTATAGTAAAAGTGTGCTTTGAAGGGGAGATTGGCACACAGGCATATGGAACTCTGGGAGTACCTTTAAATATTGTAGACTTAATTACCAGTTGACTGGAGAACTGCTCAGTGAGCAGCACAATTACAGTCTGTAGGTATTTTCATTCAGTGTCTTCTTTGTGGTGTTGGATACCTCCAATGACAGGAGTCTGTAACTCATCAAAGCGTAGCTATACAACTGTAGCTTTGGATTTTGGATACATTATGTTTTCATTATTAACCTGTCAAGAATTATTCATAGACCTCATTGAAAGTTTACATAAACAAGTCAATTCAAGAAAACAGTAAAATATTTGTTTTAAAGGAGACCAGATGGAATGCTGTCAATCTGTGCCACACTGTTCTTACTCAGCTGTGAGATATGAAGTGCAAATGGAATTTCTGTCTTTGTCTGTGCTGCAAAGATTTATAGCAATTTATATACTATTTTTGATGCAGGTACATTAACAGTACATCAATCTCATTGTTTACTTGGTGTATGCATCTTATTATCAGAATCATCAATTATAGATTCTATAATTTAATTTTAAAGGATATGTTTTTTCAGAGTTATCTAGTTACAAAATACCTAGAAAATACTATTTTTCTCTACAGTTTCTAAAGCTTCTATTGGGATTGGTCAAAGGCAAGTGGTGATCAACAGAATACAAACAATAGAAGGCCAAGAAGAAAAGATTTCAGAAAATAATACAGGTGTGCAAGAGATCAAGGACTTGGCTCTTCCTTTCAACTTTCACAAAAACCTTTAGAAATGTCACCCTTACCAATGAGCTCCCTGCTGCAATCAACACAAAAAATAGGAAGGGACAGTTAAAATTATTTTTGTGCAGAGCACTAGTTAACAGTAGGCATGACAATCTGAAATACAAACCAAAATTTTACCTCATTCTTACGAACTGAAAAAAAGACTTCTCAGAACAGCCAAAGAGACACAAGCAGTACCATGATGACAATGTACTGACTTGTTCAGTGCCACTCCTGTGTCTCTAACAGAGCAAAACTCCTTACAGTGTTCAATGGATATTTCCCTATTGCACTGAGCCTTCAGCCAGCAAAGAGGTGACACAAACTGGGGTTTATTCCTCCTGAGCTATTTGGCACAAAATATTCTTTGGGATGAGGAGACGGCCAGTAGGTCAGTGGCATTGCATCCAATGGGATTGCTGCCAGCTGGAAGAGACTGAAACCAAATTGGAATTGCTGTAAGATGGTTTGGGACTGAAAGCTAAGCCAGCTGTGAGCTCTGTAGCTATTCCTTGTCTTTGTGCCTTTGGCAAAGGTGGGGAGATGCCTTATCAGGCTTTTTCTTGGAGCTGAGAAGTGAGAAATTTTATGTGCCTTGTTTTCTGGAATGCCTGTAGCTTTTTGGGTAGATCATGAGTTGTCCTCTTATTACTAACATGCATACTGAGAGGGAATTTTTCAGCCTTGCTACAACAAAGATGCAAAAGTTGTTTGAAAGTCAGAGATGGCTTTAAAAGGCAGTAGCCCTTTTCATCTTTTCATAGTTAAAATACTGATTTCAAAACCTCAATTTAAAAGTCTTGAGGTGTGCTGTAAATGAACCAAAACATAACAAAACCTGTGCTTTTAGGCACAATTATCCTGGTAGTTATCAATCTAGGAATAGTGTGATATCTAACCAGGGATATCTGGGATCGTTGAAAATGCAGACCCCCCACCCCAGTCAGCCAAGTAATCTGAGTGCCCTCAGAGATGTCCTTGTAGTCCTTTAATGAAATTTTCAAGATGAATTATTGTTCTGCTGTACATTGGGGATATTTCCCTCCCATCCTCTCTGCTTGGTAAATCTGCTTTGTGAGTTTAACATGGATTTGGAATGCCTACAGCTGCAGTAGCTTTTGTACTGTTGTGACCCAGTATGGCTTGCTGAGAAATTTGTGTCCAGCCCCTCCACTGAAGGCTGCATGTGCTGTGGGTACCCTCCACCATATGTATTATTTCGTGTCCCAGATCTGTGCCTGTTTCACAGAGCTGTTTTTACAATGGTATCAACAGTAGATTTTTAGTGAGCAAAAAGAAATAAAATGGTGAGTCATCAGCTTTTTTTCCTGCATATCTCATCTGTGTGAAATGCAGAATGCTAACTAGGATAGTTAGGAATCAGCGATAAAATTCCAGCTTTATGTGCCTAATAGTAGGCTAGAGCATTACCAGAAGCATTTTTTTCCTGGTAATATGAGAAATGAATAACTAGGGATCCACTGCTGAATAATGAATAAACTAAAGGCTCGATTAGCACCTTTCAGCTTTCAGATAATTTTAGAGCTGCAGCTACTTGAGTCAAGAAGAGATGTCACTGAGAGTAAAAGGAACAGAAAAGCAACTACCTGATGTGCTGCTGTTAAAGCTGTGCTGTGAGGGTGGTGCTGTACATTTGGATGGTCAGTGAGCCTCCCCCTTCAGCTGATAGGACAAAACCTGCAAAATTTGGGGGTTTTACTATTAACAGTAGCAGGAGATCATGTGTGTAGTCTCATAAATCAACCCATCACTTCTCAAAATATGATTCAAGAGCCTGCTTCAGACAAAGGGGATGAAACTACCAGGGTCCCTAAACGCTGAGCTGACCTCTCTGTACCTTAAAGAGGAGGAGACAATTCCAGTTCAGGTGTGGTACAAAAGGGAAACTTTTCTGACCTCAGCAAAGGAGAACGTGTACAACAGGGGAGAGATGGATTATTTAGAGACAGAACTGGAGGGCTAAAGGTTAAGTAAAAATATAGATATACTTGCTGCATGACTAGGAAGTTTGCAGGACTATAGAGAATAAAATAGGATTGGGGGGAAATATCTGAATGATGAGAATGCTCTTACATGCAACACAACTTGAACAGGAGCAGTTCCCTTCTCTCTCCACATATGCACATATACCCAAAAATGTACTGTAGTGCTAATAGACCAAAAAAATCATCAGTATGTGCAACAAAATTTGAAGCTACACCTGCTAATATTACTTGTAGTAGTACAGTTATCAATGGAAAATAAAACATCAAGAAAAATGACTGGATTTTGATTTATCTCTAATAACAAAAATAAATCCATCTATCATTCACATGTTTCAGGTTTGGGGGAAAATAGCAATATACAAGCTTGCTTGAGGCTGAAAAATAACAATTTTGCCCAGCTACATTCAAATCATGGTACTCCTATTTTAAAGTAAATACCCAGATAAAAAATCTACACGAGCTTCCTCAAAAGATGGACTTACATTTAACAACTTATTTTGTTACCTATCAATTTAAGAAGTAATTAATATTAATCAATATACTATACCTAACGTTTTATATTTATTTTATAGACAAAAATCCATTTTTGGTGATATGAAAGCCACCCACAATTTCAACAGTATAGCCCTATGAATACGTGAAGCCATCCAACCAAGTCTTGTCACAGCATGATTCAAAATGGATGTGGTCAAATCTGGCTTCTGTTCTTCTAAGACTGACAAAACTTAGGAACAAACATAGTGAATACCAGCAGAAACCAGGCTGGGAACATGTGCACAGAGCAAGACATTAATGCTGAAACACAATGATATTAATCATGCTTCAGCATTTCCTAGAAATACAGTCACACTGAGATCATATAAAAGTGGGGAGCTGAAAGTTAAATTATTTTTGTGTGTATTCTTGCAGAAGTTCTCAGCATAGATATTCTGATATATGAAAAGTATGAAGCATGCACTAAATACTAAATTGTCACCGGTAAAACAATCTACATTGCTGGCACTTTGGTGTCCTGCTTGCAGTGTTGTAAAATACATTGTGTTTATTTTCATCCTGTTCAAAACCAAATACAGGCTCATTTCAAAACCTACTGAAGTCAACAAAACCACTACTTTGTATGATAAATGGATTACAGCCACAGCACTTTACAGAGTTTGGAATGCTTTTACTCTTATTTTCTCTTAATAAATACTGTCACTGTTTCAGATGAGGAAGAACTATGAATGTCCTCACCCCAAAGTGTCACTTACCATAGGGTGCCATTTCACTACAGTTAAGTTCCTTCCTAAGTTCCTCTAGCTCATTTTACATTCTCATTTAGTGCCACATGGAAATATTTTTCATCTCAGTAGAAAAAGCAGGGCTGACTAAGAGGAAAAACCTAACATTATCTAAGGAACTTAAACTCTTCAGAGCACAAGTGGTGGAAAACACACTAGGACTATTGCTAGAGATGTTTGCATTGCTGCTTTAGCTTCACTTTTTGGATAAATCAGGCCTCCAGCCTCCACAAATCTGCATCTCCATCCATGACCAACTTGCTCATTAAAATACCTTTTTAAAAAGTCTGATGAAAGGAATTTAACCACACCAGTGTCCTCTAATATTCATTGTGTATTCAACATAATCTTATAATCAATTGTGAGTTAGGAGCCAGCAGGGAGTGACTGAGATCCCTGTGCCGTGTGGTGGTGGGTGTGTAACTGCAGCAACTGCAGCTGGGGTGTGAGGAGGGTGTGATCACCCCTCCAGAGGGAGGGAATTGAAAGGAGAGACTCAAGAGAAATCCTCGTAGCTGCTAAAGCTCAGAAAGATGTTAGGTTCTTTCTGGCAGCAGCAATTAGTGGGTGGTGGGGTTTTGTGTTGGTGTTTTGTTTTGGTTTTGTTCAGGGGGAGGTGTCAGTGAAGGAAAAATGGGAGCTAAAGAAGTTGATGCATCAGATACCATGGTCTTTTGGCTTTACTGTGAGTGAAAAAGAACTTAGTTTCTATAGGTCTCTTCAGAACTTTAGATGGCAAAATGATGGCTTTTGAAATGAGGAGCTTATTAGCCATTGTACAATGTTGTACTTAAATGTTTCTGGTTGCAGAGTTGTTTTCTGTGAAGTAAAGTATATCTGTGTTTTGGATTTGGCACAAAGCAATCTCATATCAAAACCAGAACATGGGTAACTTCCTTCATATTCATCTTACAAAAAAGGGTCCTTTGAATTAGAGAGTAACTCCAACAACAGCTCAGCTGTCTGAGATGTACCTGCTGAAGCTCCTGCAGGCAGCAGGAGTGTACGACTGTCAAAGCTTCTGAATTTCAAAAGAGAAGCAGAATGAGACCAGGCGTAGGCTGCAGCTGTAATCTGTGCTTGGTAGCATCCAAGTCCTCTCCCATGAGTCACACTTCTGAGAACATCGTGGATTCTCTTTAGCCTCTTGGGATTTTTTTTTTTTTT
>VWYP01023933.1:534625-564765 GCA_013400435.1 Pycnonotus jocosus
CCTGGACTTCTTCCACTTCTCGTCTCCCTTTTGCAGATAAAATAATGTTTAATTTGAATTGTTAGGATGAAACCTAGCAAATCCACAGTTCTGATGTAGATACCTTCTGACATAGTTCATATGGGTAATTTTATGTGTGGCCTAGGGCTGGAAAATACTCTCTACCCTACCTACCAAATTAATCCCTGATGGTAGCCTTGCCTTCTATGCTGATATTGACACTCCCTTTCTTTCTCTTATAATATTAGGAACAGCATTTTAATCCATGATTCTGTCTTGTTGTGAGGTCAATAACCTGACAAAAGTGCTGAAGTTTTCTTGTTCTTCCCTAAATTAGACCATCATGAGAACTATTGGCTTTATTCTTTCACTGTACTGCTCTCTCTTCCATTCTGACCAGCTCTTTGCTGTTTTTTCTGCACCATGTTGCTCTTTCCTCTCATGCTTTCATTGAGCTGCTGTCTCTGAACTCCCTTACAATTCATGAGAATCTTCTATAATCCTTTTTTGATTTTTTTCTCATGTTGGTAACTTACTGCTCCTGCATACTCATTCAACCTATGTCTGTTTTTCTGTTTTTTCATTCACCAAGGTTCTTTTGATTTGTTCTCAGTGAAACATTACTCATTCTCTGTTGCTTAGTTCCCAGCTTTAACTATCACATTGCCAGTCCTCCCATGCTTTCACCCAGCCTTTCCATGAATTCAGTGTTTACTACTTCTACAGAAAAGGTTCCTGTATTTTGCTCTTCTCCTTCCAAAACCTTTTGCTCTGCCTCTCCCTGCAAGGCCTATTCTTGCCAATTTTCCAGTCCTGAACCACTCCCAACAATGTCCTTTCTCTACCAAAACCATTCTGATGGAAGTCTGATGACCTAGGCAATTTCTTCCACCATGAACACCCTGGATTTTTTTTTTCCTAGTGCAATTAAATTCCATATGTGCAGACCCATCTTTACAGATTCTGAGTCAATCCTCTCCCTCTGGTCTTTTTTTTTTCCTATGTGCAGATTTCTGCTGATCTTATGCCAGTATGATAGAGATGTGCCCATCTGCTCTTCTTGCCTCGTCTTTCCTTCCTCTGTTGCTATCTCTTCCTTTTCTTCATGTACACAGAATTTCTTGCTTCCTGTGTTTATATACCATTCAATTTACCCTAGAAATCTTACCTAGCTTCTGTGGCTTTATTCTCTCATTCCTTGCCTTAATCTTTGCCTTTCTTCCAGTTCTTTCCCTTAAAACCAGCAGAACAATTGTGATACATTTCTGTCTCCAAGATGCTTTCTTATGCTTCATCACAGATAAAACTCATCTGTTGTTTCCAGGATTCCCATTTACTGGAGCATCTTTTCCTTGCCACTTGCTTGGCCTTGAGCTTCAGTCTTTGAATCTTCACTGGCTGCTTTTCTTTACTGCATTAAACAAACCTCCTGTCTTCAGGACACTGTTATCTGCACCCAGACTCTCATGTTCTCATTACAGAGACTCTCATAGCTCATGCCTGTCACTGGAACAGCTAAAAGCAAGCATAGCTTTGCTTTATTATGTCACCTTTTATGCACAGGAAAAGAAACTTCCTTTTACAAGATTATACTGTTCTCCTGGTACAAATCCCTTTTAAAATTTCTTTTGCTATAACTACCAAAATGCCCTTATCTTTCATAAGGTATCCTGTACAATAAGGTTGAATGAGTGATGGGAAATTTGCCATTACATTCATGAACAAATCTAATATTTACTAGTGCTTATTTTTTTACGTAATAAAATAATCTCCTTAGCCCTGTGAGATTCATGAAACAGCAACCTTGTGCTAGTGAATCTTAGCTCTTGAGTCACCCACATAAGGGTTATGGTCCCACTAATGACAAAAGCCAAACAGCAACACTAATGAAGACATAACCTCCACTGCTGTCATCACCCGAGGTGCTTACAAAACACTGAGTGGCTACTGCATTTTGTTTGCTGCTTTCTTGCACACTTTTAAACAAGTCTGATGTTGGTACGTCCCTAAAGCAGATGCTGTGTGTGTTGTTTCTTCTCACCCTTGTCTAGCAGCCAGGATTTCCTGCACACCCACTGTTAGACCCACTGTAATATTCTTGTTCTTGTAATGCTTTTTTATGCCAGTCTAAAGGTCACCTCTAAAGCGGCTGCTGGGGCAGTCTCTGGGCTTAGTCAAACCGCTGTGAAGCACAGCAGCTCCCTGTGCAGGCACTGCCACTGCTCTGGATTTTTGGCCATGCAGCTCAGAACAGAACTGTTGTATATCTGGCTCTGTGCAAGAGTCAGGCAGTCTTATGTCTGGTTGTGTTGGTGCTTCTTGTCACTGTTTCACAGTAGTTTGTGGCTGTTGCTAAAACAGGTCATAATTTAAATAACTCTCAAGTATTTTAGGTATTAATGCTTCACAGGATTTATGTTTCCAACTTCCTCTAGTAAGTAGGGTGTGCACAGTTAAAAGAAAAATAACCAACAGGTTCTTGTTGAATGCTTGATCTATAAGAAATACTATGTTTTCATTGTAAGTTCCTCTGTTTCCCTAAATCTTGGATGAAGCCTGTATGCTAAATTTTGGCTGGGTGGTATACTTAGCTAGTGGATATCCTTAATCAGCATCATTTCTATTGTAGTACTGCTAAAGTTTGTTGGCTATTTTCCAAGCAATAGACAAAGATGTTTAAGCTAATGAATATAATATCTCACTGCAGCAAATCTGTTCTATCTCATGTCAGGCACACTCAATTATATACTGATAGGTCTATGCCTACACAGTCATTTTCTTTGGGTTCTCCATTATTTCCTTGTAAAACTTCCTTTTGCCATGTATCACAGCATGGTATCCCTAGGTGGCAATTCTATTAGCTGAGCTCAGATTTTATGCCACAAATCTGAGTATTTCTATAAAATCATGGTGGGAATCAGCAGATGAGAACCTAATGGACCCAGCAAATGTTTTTCCTGCAAGGGGCTGGTGACAGTCAGTGCTGGTGACACTAAGGAGCTCATGGCATGGCACCAGTTCTGATCAGTGCCCTTCTCATCCCCTGTCTTGGATTGAGTTCTGAGGTAATTTTTTTAAAATCATTGTCCTTTTACTTTCTTTGACAACCTTTATTGTATGAATCCCATCTTTACACAGCAGCTTCTATTATTTGGTGTTGTTTACTGTGGCTGAGGTCCTGTGGCATGAATGTGCATTTCTTACCTGACTTTGTTATTCCTCTCATTTTGATATCTTTTGCACAGACATTAATAATTTCTTGCCTCTATCTTGAGGAGTTGGTAGAGAGATTAGGCCCTATTTCTCAAGCAGACATCAAGATGGATCAAGTGAAAAAAGATTATTTCTTCAATATTTGAATATTTAGAGCACAGCTATCACTGAGGCTGATTATACTTGAAAACTCAGTGCATTTCTTTGTCACAAACAGTATCTCAAACTGGGCATCTAAGAGATGAACAAGCAGAAATCATCTTTGAAAAGATTAAGGGACTTAATGGACATCACAAAGAGCCCTCACGACAAAAATAGACAGAATTTGGTAGTGTCCAGTCAAACACTCAGCTAATTAAATAATGACACTTCTTTCTTCACTCATCTGACTAACAGAATATACATTTTAACTGCTGCAATAAATAAACCTCAAATACAACAGCATTCTCTGCTGTTTTCTTGTTCAACAACTACGTCTGGCCCATCCTTTATTTATAGTGCCTTAATGTGTAATTAAAAGTTTTGTCATAACTTGAACATACTTTCTTGTCTTTCAGGTTTCAATAATTGTATAAAGAGAATGTCAGTAATATCTATGGCCCACAGTTTTAAAATAACTTTCTTCTGCAATAAATGGACTTCAATCACCATACATTAAACAGTAAATTAATTTCTGTGAAGTTATTTCAACCTTGTATTTCTACAGCATGCATGTCTGGGACTCTTTTCTGGATGCTTCCCAGATCCAGAAATCTGGACCTATTTTCCCATTTCTTGTGATCCTCAGTTCCTTTCTTTTTCTTTCTAAAAAAAAAAAAAAAAAAAAAGCCTGCTTAATAGAACACTTGATATCTTCCTCAGTAAATGCCTTGGGTATGTCCTGATATATCCCATTCCCTTGTGTCTTCTTCTCTTTCATTAATAGTATAAAAAATGATTGAAAGTTAAAACGTGCAGAAATAAGGTTTTGTTAAAGTACAGGAATTCTCAGTGGATGTGTATAATCATTAGAAACTGATTACAGTAGCTTGGCTTACACTTGTAAGTCTTACATGAGTTCTGTGCCACTTCTTGCTAGATTTGCTGGAGTTTGCTTTTAAATGGGAGTAAAAGCTTTTTACAGCGTGTGAGTGGGCTGGTGGTCATGAAGCTAAATTATCAGACCACTTGCATTTGAGGGATAATACAGCTTTGTGCCTGCAACTCCAGCTGAAATTCCTGCTGCCAGCAGCATGCTGTATGCACAGTCTCTGTGCTGTGACAGTCACAGCCACTGGTTTTGTTCTCAGCTTAGGAGTCACTGCCTTTCTACAGGATCGTGGGGAAAACATCTCCAGGCAGGGTCTGCGACTCTGCGTTCCATGGTGATGTTTCAGTAGCTAATTAATCCAGAGACAATCCTTAGATCATTCCTTATGGAAGTGTTTACAATTGAATTGTGGTGATGTGTCATTCTCCTTCCCTATGCCTCTTCTCCCTTTGCTGCCATAACTTGGGAACATGCTGGGAAAAGGGATAAGTGTTTATATTACACTTACATGGATCAGTTTGTACAAGCCAGGAGTGATGGATAGTGGCAAAGAGCAAGCCTAGATATGCTAGACTGCTATAGACTAAAAGCAGTCAACAATAATGACTGGTTATATTGGCTACAAATGGGTGGTCAGAACAGCGGCTCAGCTTAATAAGATTCAACACTTTAACATGGTAACCAGTGCAGAATTTTGTTCAGATATCCTTCCCACTACAGGAATTGGTAACATTCCTCTTTTGATAATGGAAATAGATCACTATTAGGTCAGGATTTGGGGCATGTTAATCTTGTGGGAAAAGCTACCCATTCTAGTAATGAAAAAACAGCTCATCTATATCATCAGACTTAAAACCCCCATGTTTTCTTAACATTTTGAGCTTTCAGTTGTCAGGAGAAGGCAAATATATTAGTTTAGACACACAGATACGGTATAATCTGGTCATTTGAATAAGATTTTTTGACCAAACTTTAGACAAGTGTGCAAGTGAAAGGAAGCAACAGGACTTCCCACTAGAGCAACTGAAAATACACTTACCTAATTAGAAACTTACAGCCATAAAACACTTATATGTTTAACATGAAATCTGATTTAAAAAACCCAACAAATTCTAGACTGCCTTATTTTGTGAGTGTATTCCAAAAAAAAGTAAACCTGGTAAGAGGAAGTTCAACTGCATGTAGCCAGGGCAGTAAACTGCAGCAATGTAACAGTTTGTGAAGTTTCCTGAATTTTAAAAAGTATTTATTGTGAACATGAAAATTTTTTTTCACTGTATATGGGAAAACTTACTCAAATAAACCAAACTTTCTTACTGTAGTGCCTATTTGAAAATAGCATTTACTACTCTGCTTTACAAAGCAATAAAATAATCACCTCATTGTGTTACTACTTGAAAGAGTGATATCCAAATATGTATGCAATAGGAATGACTGGAAGTAAAAAAAAAATAAAATTCAAGAGTGTAAAACAAATGTGTATTTACCCACTCCTGATATCTAATACAGAAATTTCATTCTCTCAGCATGGCTAGAAAGTTATTCATTAAGAACCAGCTTCTTCAAGTCTTTAAGTTTTCATTTTCTGTGATTATTGGAAAAAGTGAATTATTTGAAGAAAGTGTAACTCCTCACTTGGGAGAGTTTTCCTTTCCACATCTTCAGAGTAAGTAAAGTTGTGCTAATTACCATTCTATTAATGTGTACACTATTCTTTTAATTTTTCACTGATTAATCTGTTATTCATATGCTAATGCCCTGTCATACAAAGAGAAGTAAGATAAACATAGCTGATATTAAGACCTCTCTTGTAGAATTTCAGACCAGGTAAGAGCAACACATGGTGCATTTGGGGCAAAGGACTTGGATGTCTTTGCATTTAAGATACCCAAAATGCTTAAATTGCAAGCCTCTTCAAGATCTGTGGTTCCTGGAGGCAAAGACAAGAAACAAGCCCTTCAAACTGCTGTGGAGAAGTGACTTTCTGTACTGACTGGATAGTTTAGAACAACTCAGAGTAAGATTGTCATGGTTAGTTAGAAAGTTAAGTATATGAGGTTGCAAATAGTTGTAGTTATATTTAGTTTCTCACAAAAGCTGGAGGTTCAACATCTGGCTTGGAACATTGTATCTCTCTCCTGGTAGTGTGGAATCATTCTCTTTAATACGTATTTTAATTTATTGTCACGTCTACATTTAAATATTGGCAAGTTCAAGCAGGAAAACCTCTAAAGGCTTGTAGGGCAACTTTGAAAATGGTACCGAGAGACTTAGTTTTACTAAAAGGTAGAAGAAAGTTTTCTTTAGTAGACTCTGCAAGTTTGTGTAAGGATCTCAGTGCCATGTACTTTGGTTTGCAAACACACTCACTCTGCCTCAGTGCACTCCTCACTCACTCTGAGGAGCCTCAGGCAGCAGGAGAGGTGCCAAGGTGTGCTGGGGCAGCACTGGGGGAGGAAGCCGTGACATCTGTGATTCCGCTGCCCACTGTGCTCAGAGCTTAGTGGGAGCAGCAAGCCCTTCCTAGAAGAGAGGCAAATGATCACCAATCAGCTGTTAGTAATGTGTTTTCCCTGTGCCAGAGTAACTGCTTCCTGCTGCTGCCTTCTGCAGAGTTCCAACTAGCAGGCTTAAACTCTAACCTGGGAAAGAATAATTGCTCTAACAGTCACTGAAAAACTCTCTGCCCTCACTTGGGATGGCATTTCCTGTGCTTCTTGTGTGAAAAATTCACCTTGT
This sequence comes from Pycnonotus jocosus, assembly GCA_013400435.1. Taxonomy (NCBI): domain Eukaryota; kingdom Metazoa; phylum Chordata; class Aves; order Passeriformes; family Pycnonotidae; genus Pycnonotus; species Pycnonotus jocosus. The sequence continues at coordinate 541,608 of VWYP01023933.1, forward strand.
AGTCACTGTTCCCTTTTAGTGTAGCTCAGAATTTCCAGTATTGAAAAGGAAAGAGAGGAGGCTCAGTCACACTTAGCTTGGCTATGGAAAGAAGCTTACAGAGTTTGCATCTCTATTGGTTAAGCAAGATGCAGGTACTGCGTTTAACAATACTGTTCTCCAAGGGAAAAAAAAAAAGAAAAGAGCTGTTACAAAGATCAGTAAATCTTCCTTTCTCAAATTCACGAAGCAAAGTTAATCAGCATTTTTGCTTCTTAATTTAGTTATTTAAATGTTCAGTGGAGATAGATAAGATGAAAGAAAACTCGGGAGGACATCTGTCTTAGTACAAGATATTGATATAAATAGAGAAGCTGGGAAATATAGTTGTGAGTCTTTAATTTTCTACTTCAGACAAACCAGTCAGAATAGGACTGTGCAGGAAAAGCACTGCCATAAGTTCTTGCTGAGGGAGAAATTGGGGCACAGCTCAGCACTGTTTGTTTTCATGTAGGTTTAGATAATAAAACACAGAAGGTTGAAAGGGGGATTTGATTTACTATTGTTCAGAAACCACATTTTCTTAGTCTGCAAGCTTCAGCTGTCCCTATGCTTTTACTATAATTTTAGATATTTGCTTTTCTTTACATATTTTTCCATCTGTATTTGCCATTTGGCATAATAAAAGGTTTAGAAGGTTAGAAGAGGAGGAAAAAGTGAGTGGCTTGCTGCAAGGAAGCGGAGTCTCTCATTCATTTCTTTTCCCATTGTTTGGCAGGTGGAAAGCACAGATTTACAGAGCTGAACTGGATCAGCTGAAGAAGTGGGGGAAGAGAAACAAAACAAGTACAGTACCAGTGAAAAGAGCTTCAGCTTTATCTTGCAGCATCACCACAGCAACCAGAGAACACGATCAGAAGAAAAGGCTAGAGCAGAGAAGGCAAAAGTGCAGCTCCTTACCTTTGGACAGAAGGCAGCAAAATCATTATGCAGAACAGAAATGGGTATTTGATGGTTCTAGATGAACTGTGGCAAAGGGAAGTGTCCCATCATTAACAGGAATGTGCCACAGCTTACGCACTGGAAAGGGGAGTGCCATGAGATCTACTGAAGAGACTATTTCTGTGGCTGCATACCTACATGTGTTTGCACCCCTGCTGGGACTCAATTAGGTGGCTGTAGGCATCGGGGATCATCAGGTATTGGATAGAGACCTCTTTTCCATTTGGGGTGTATTTGGCACGAGAACTGAAAGCCACGGCAGATCTTTTTGAGAGACGCCAACAGAGTGAGCCCATCTGCACCCCTTCCCTTCTGTACCTGCCTGCTGTACCATGGGATGTCGGCAAAGCTCGGAGGAGAAAGAGGCAGCGCGGCGGTCCCGTAGGATTGACCGCCACCTGCGCTCTGAAAGCCAGCGACAACGAAGAGAGATAAAACTCCTCCTCCTGGGCACCAGCAATTCTGGGAAGAGCACTATCGTAAAGCAGATGAAAATCATTCACAGCGGTGGCTTTAACTTGGAGGCCTGTAAGGAATACAAACCTCTGATTATCTATAATGCAATTGACTCTCTCACACGTATCATTCGGGCTCTGGCCACCCTTAAGATAGAATTTCACAATCCTGACAGAGCGTACGATGCAGTGCAGCTTTTTGCCCTGACAGGCCCAGCTGAGAGCAAAGGGGAGATCACCCCAGAGCTGCTGGGGGTGATGAAGAGGCTGTGGGCAGACCCCGGCGTGCAAGAGTGTTTTTGCCGCTCCAACGAGTACCACCTGGAGGATAATGCTGCCTACTACCTGAACGACCTGGAACGGATCGCAGCTCTGGACTACATCCCCACCGTGGAAGATATTCTGCGCTCTCGGGACATGACCACAGGGATTGTAGAAAATAAGTTCACCTTCAAAGAGCTGACTTTCAAAATGGTGGATGTGGGTGGACAGAGATCTGAACGCAAAAAGTGGATCCACTGTTTCGAGGGGGTTACAGCAATAATTTTCTGTGTGGAGCTGAGTGGGTATGACTTGAAGCTGTATGAAGATAACCAAACAGTAAGTGCACCTTCTGCTCCTTGTTCTCTTTCCTTCTTTTCCTTTTTCCTTCACCAGTATTTGGTCTTTTATCTTCCCCTCCTTCCTTCCCTCCCAAGGCAGTAATCCTCAATCTTTAGGAAACTCCAGAAGCTATGGTTCCTTTATTTGGATAGTTTTCCCCACTGGACAGAGTTAGTTATTTAATGACACTTTTGGAAAATGGAGGTGCTCTTCACATGACAACCAATTTATTATTTTTTGATGCCTTTTAGCTAAATGTTTACATGGTTAACTGTTACTTCAAACACCACTTTAAAAGGTAGGCAGTAGTGACATCCTGGTGTACAGAGATGGTTCATTTGGACACCATGAAGGTCCTGGGAAATGTCGAAGGTAAAATAATAATAAGTAACAGTTACCTCCCTGTTGGATTTTTTTTTTCCCCCAGGATTTTCAATAGGAATTTAAGATGAAAATAATTTTTAAAAGTAATTAAACGTGTTTTTAAATTAGTACAACATTTTTACGTTTAAAATTTTCTTTGACTGTTTTAGGTTAAATGGCTGATTTGACTTGTCCAAAGAACAGCCATTCCCATCTAATAGTCTTTAATGCTGTCAGCTTCTAGTTTTCACAGCATGCAAGTACAGCTGCTATGGGAAATACATGAATACTTACAGATACGCAAATATATATTTGCTGTGACTTTCAAATTGCCTGAATTAAGCTTCACAGGGGTTTTACTTGAAATTTTTTTTTTTGACAGCCTTGTAAAACATGCTGTTTAAGTGAAGGCAGTTTCTGGGTAGGAATGCACAATGGCCCTATTTTTGTTGGAAAAGCTTATCACATATATAATATTTCCCTATTCTTATCTTCTGTTGTGATTTTGCAGTTTATAAACAACATTTTCCTTTTCTTCTCTGTACTATTCTGATGAGCCATTCCACTCTCCTGTGCGTGGATCTGCCCTTCATTATCTGGAGATTCTTGTTGTGGCATTAGTGCCTTCCTGTTGTAACAGATTTCTGTATCTGTTTTTTGTTTAGTAACCTCCCCTTGACATGAGAGAAGCATTGACACTAATTCTTTCTCCTGATTTTCAGACATATTAGGATAAGTATTTTACATCAAGACCCTGACTAGGAGTTTCTTGCAATTCTTTTGACTTTTCCTGCCTTACTGTTCAGATCTAAAAATCAAAAAAACTACCTAAAAGGGGGAAAAATCAATATACTCTGAAAAATCATTATAAGCATTGGTCCATACAGGACCAAAAATAATACCTACATTGGTACATTACTGGAACTACAACACTGAGACTGCCAGTCATGAGAAAAGCCCTACAAACGATAAAGTTGCAGAGTGTAAAATGCTTTGTGGTGTAGTATCTGTGGTGAAGAGAACTGCTAAATAAAACTAGTCTACTGCCAAACATAACTTACTGCTTGAGAGAGCATGTGAAGAATCTGGCTGATTTATAAACTGTGAAAGTTGAGCAAATGATCTGTATGATTATGAAAACTTCTGTGATCCTGTTGACAGAAGTGGAGAAATGCTATGCATGAACTCTGTCTTTATTGAAGAAGCGTTAAAGTAATGATTGACAGATATGGTAAAAAATGAGGGGAAAACCAGTTCTGCACACTGTGAGTTCTGATTATAGCTGAGTCGTGAAGTCTGCTGAGGGTGAGGTTGTTGTAGTGACACCAGTGAGCAGAAGGGAGAACAAAAATAATGCCCAAATTATCGGCTGCCTGGACAGCTTTTTCTTTGTGTATAATTTTAAGTGACTACATTAAATTTATCCTGCCTGAAAACAAATGACAGAAGGGGAAGGCTGACTTTTTCAGGGGTTTTTGTCTTTCTCCTGCTATGCTTCATTCTGGCTAACATCACTCCTAGGAACAAAATCACCTGAGTGGACAAACCAGTATCTTTGCTTATCTGTTTAACATATGTGAAATACAGCTGTTTACTAAAGAGAAAGACATATGAAGAATTATGGTTCACTTTTTTCCTTCACCTTGTGTGCTCAGTCACTGTGGAACAGTATTTTTCCTGCTTATCTAGGGTTATCTGGAAATGTGAACTGTGTCTGGTTTCATTTCTACAATGTCTTGGGAGGTTTTTCTCTATCTAATGTAATAACTACAGCTTTATCATTCCATGCACCACAGCTAGTTAGCATGACTCAACCACATAACAGCTGCCTCTTCTTTTGACACAGTTGCAAAATTGTGAAATACCTTTGGATTGCCATTGATTTATTGTATGATTATTATTCCTGATCAGCACTCTGAGAGGGTTGCCTTAAGTTTTTATATCCCATGCTGATTTCTTCTCTATTATGTCAAATAAATTACTTGTCTTGTCTTTCATGGTTTTTAGCAGCTGATTGACCCATTCTATCTTTCATTACACATTAAGATGCCATCTCTGGCCTTTCATAACGTTACGTTATCAAGTAATTTTTTTTTGCCTTCTTACATGTTGCATCCTGCACTTCGAAGGCACTGCCAGTTAAGATCTAAGTGTCTCATCTTTATTTCAATTTCTCTTTAAATGAATGTGTGTTGAGAATGTTAAATTATCTGTACTGTCAGAAGTCCGTGCTGCTGCCTGTCCCCACGAAAAGGACTCTTGCAGTTTCTTTGTGAGTGTCCCCATCTGTCCAGCTCCATCCTGCTATACATTCTCACAGAGGGTTTTCTTCCACAGCTTGTAGCTGCAACAGGGTTTGAGACCATGAGAAACACTTCAAAGATGCAATAATAAAATACAGAATGAATTGAGTCAAACATTAGTGTGTGCCTGACAGTTCCTGATGTCGATAGTCACAAGAGTGCAGGACATACCAAGTAAAGGTTGGGCAGGTCTAAAAATGACACTAGTTCAGTAATTTTATAAATATGGATATTAGAGGAAAACTGCTTGCAGGTAACAAGTAATTTTTATTCCCTTTCTTACAGCCACTGCAAATTAATATAAAATTAACATTTTAGCATTTTGAGGCTATTTTTTAGTATCTTGTTAGAACGAAGATGCAGGTGAAAAAGTCAAAACGCTGCAGCAAACAGTTCAGGCTGGAGTAGGCCTCATGCAACACTAATTGCTGGGGTCATAAGGGAACCTCTCAATTATCTAATAATAACTGGGAAGCCTTCTGTCATATGTTAATTGTAAGAATTTTGAACAGAAATCCTGTTTCTGCCAGGAATTTTTTTATCAAGTAAACAAAATTGGTAACATTTTTATCAAGTAAACAACATTGGTAACATTTTTTTCTTCCTTTTTTTTCCCCGAGGCCAAGTACTTAAGGGGCTTATTTGCCTTTCCTGGCAGTTCAGCTTTTTGAGTAATTCAGGGTATTAAAAATCCTTTCTGGCATGCAGCTCTTTTTCTGCAATGCTAATAAGTAACACTAACAGTCAGGACAGAGGGGAAATTGTGATCTGTGTATCCATAGCCCTTCTAACACCTGTTATTATCAATGGTAAAACATCATGTCAGGAAATGTTTTTCTGATAAACTAAGTCACTTGGGAATCCTAGAAAGATTGACCTAAACTGTTCCATTTTTTCATGAAGCTTTTCCATTTCAAGACTTTTCATAGTGAAGTTTGTGTGGGAGCATAGCCTAGATGACTTCAGCTCTCATGTGTGTAATCTTTCAGCACTGCAAATGAAATTCTAGCCTTTTTGCACTTAACAAAGTAATACATATAGTCCCTTACCAAAGTTTACCTTTATATAGTAACGCTTCACAATTCCAGCCTCAAGACTTGTATCCGAGCATGTACCTTCTAAAATATGTAAACAGCAGTAAAATAATAAACATGCATAACAGGAAATGATTGATCAACTGCCAATTTGCAGGTTTTTTACTAGATATTCTTTCAAGTCTGAGGATTTATTTTTGTTTACATTGTTCATTATAATTGTATGCTTCTTATGTGAATATTCTCATATAGAACACATGGGACAGCAATTTTTCATGTTTTGGATTTGTTGCCATACCCTGAACTTTACATTTTATGTAACTTCAGATACTAAGAGTAACCTTATAGACAAATAATTCTGTCTGTATGTTTACTAAATTATTTCCTCTAATTGGGAAAAAACAGGAATAAAAATGATAATGTGCCACAGTATGGAATACAAAAAATAGACTCATTCAAATGCCATTGTATGACTGCAGGAAGATGCCAGTATCAGATTATAAAAGCCTGGGAAGCTTTGCTGTGAGGTTTATCTATTTCATGTCAATAGACTAATCCCTAAGACAACCCCATATTTAAACCTACAGGTAAATACACATTTTTGTCACTGTAGAGCAGTAGGTTTAAATGAAAGAAATTCACGAGGGCAAAACCAGAAAGACTTCTACCTTTTTTGGAAAACCACGGAAGTAATGGATCTACTGGGCAGTATCTCTCTGCTTTGGTATCCAGGGCTGTCAGACTTACATCTGAATTAGATGACTGAATTTCCTGACGTGTTTAGGTAACAGCAGGCCATGGCTCAAATCCCCCATGACAAATGCCTGAGAGATGATGTAGCTCTCTGGTTTTGGTCTCTGTGACCGGCTGGATTCAAAAATCCTAGACTAGATAAGGTGTCTTGCTGTGATTTTTAAATGAATTCCAAGCATTACAGCACTAAGGTAAATAAAACATTGAGGCATCAGGAGTGGCAGAATGCTCCTAAATATCCTATGAACTTCAGGCTCAGAATACTTCTTAGGTGGAATACATGGATACTGATAGATGAATAAACAGAACTTAAGTTAAAATCTCAGTGATCCAGTAACACTGCTGCTCTTCAAACTATAAAAGAAGGAAAAAAACCGCCAAGCAAAACCCAGCTGAATTCCAGGAATGCCTATCAGTGTAGAGGCAGTAAAGCTTGCTCTGTAACTGCACAGTCAAAGCAGTGAGTACACATGAACACAAGGCACCTGTCAAACACCAGGAGAATTGTCCTGAGTTGGAAAGCCACTGCAACTGGCAGGCAGAGCAGCTCAGCATATACACTGGATAATATCAATTGGATACAGAATCAGCTTCTGAAGGAAAGGAACTGAATGCCTCTGCCTCTCTCAACAGGGTTGGGAACATCTTCCCAAATATATTGTCATAGTAAAGATCCAAGTGAAATTGGAGATCTGGTTATAGCAAGCCAGGAGTTAGAAGAGGAATACATCAGAGCAATACAAGGTTCTTCAACAGCATGTTGTCATTTTTATGTGTTACTCTCTAGATAACTCTATTGCAAATCATTTCCTTAAAAGCAAGCTGTAAATTTGTCCTTGAAGAATCCCTTCAACAGTAAGGAATGCCACATAATTTTAGGGCTGTGAAGCACATGTGACAAGCTTGGCCTAGCCTTATGGAAAATATGCTTCTTGGACATGTAGAGCTTTAATCTTCAGAAGTTAATTAGATTCTCTGAAACTCAATGCATATGAAATAGAGTGTCGTAGTTCAGGCAATCAGTTTTACTTCTTTGTGATGAAAATATGTAGCCTTTATGTGAACTTTACAATAAACTGAGCAACTTTTAAAAGACATATGAGCTTGGAAATTCACTTGACTGCATTGTAAGGGGTCAAGATCCCACTGAAGCCCAATGCTACAAAAAGAATAATGTGGTTTGAGTTTAGAAACTTAGAATCAATCTAGTGGGTAGAGAAGTGTTGATATCATCTCTCATAATTCTGTATGTTGTCTGCTTAAAAATCACAGTGAATAGAAATGTGCCAACATTAAAAAAATAAAAAAAAATCCATTCTGGTCTAGAAAAACAGCTACTTTGGGTTATTTTTGTAAGTGTATAAGCTGTAACAACTCTCTGTGGTATGCCAACTCTGGAAAGAGCAGTGGAGTCCAATTAGCCTTAAAAACAAGCAGAAATGTTGGAACAAAGGAGGATCCTTGCTGTTAATGCAGCTTCAGAGTGAGTTTTGGTGGTGGTGGATTTTTCAGAATTTTCTTCCATTTTTACAAGTCAGTAATTTAGATTGTAGATCAAATCAACAACCTTGTCAGACCAGTACTGGCCATGGATTCGTCACTGAGCATTCTTGTTCTTGGAGGATTCATGTTCTCTTTTATAAAATTTACTGTTAATTCCTTCTAGTACCTTTACACTGATATCCTTACAGGGTAATCATCCTAATAACCTTTTACACCAATCAGTGCAACACTGGAAAACCACTCGGGGGTTATACTGTCAGCATGTTCTGGCTGAGTTGAACAGCACAGGTTAAAGGAGTCTTTCTAGGCCCTGACAGAAACTTTCAACTTAAGAAAATATAGGTATTTGTTATAAGCTCCTGGAGAGGTGGTCAGTTTTATTTAAGCTATAAAGTTTTGCAAATACAAATATTTGATCACCAATCCACACCTAGAAATATTCTCATGGGGCAGTTTGAAGCAGCACTTAATCTAGACTTTTCAGATATAATTTTCTTTGTTCCTTGGGAGGGGTTTTTCGCATTTAAAATATTCTGTGGATGCAAAACACTTACCCAACTTGAAACTCATTTTGGTTGTTTCCTTTCCTTTACAAAGGATTCTTTCCTTTGTAAGAATTGTTAGTGACTACTCTCTGTCAATTCTGCAAAATCCCTGAATTAAATTACTTACATGAATTTTAAAAAATCTCAGTGACTTGGCATACAGCTGAAATTAATTCTAATTCTGCTATATTGTTATCTTAATCCTGGCCTGTGCTCATGGCATGTTTTAATGTAGTGTTATCTGTGACTATAGTTACTCTTTCTGTCATTAACTATGATATTAAACAAGCCTGGGCATTAAACAGATCCTATACACTTGCAGAGATTTAGTAATTTGCCCTTGTTGCTGCAGTTTTACTGCTTTCAATCTTTTTTCTTTTGATTGTGTGCTGCCAAGAGTGGATGCGTATGCCTGTATCTTGGGAAAGATTTCTGAGCATCAAAATGCATTTTTTGAAAGCTATTAATACGCTCAGTTAAACTTTTAACTTGTCAACCAATGACAGTGTCCCCTGATTATACTTCAAAATTAGCAGACAGTGAATAGCTCCTCTACTCCAATTAATTCAGCTCTCTAACTCCTGTCACTTATTTTTTTAGATATTTAAGCTTGATACTGTCCTTTCTTTCCATTATTAAGCTGATTGAAACAACTTGGTTTCAAAATGCACAGTCCACATATTCTCTGTGTACTTTTTCTCATTATTTACTGATTGGCCATATTTTACTTTGCAAATAGGAACCAACTCTCAGCCATTTCCCATCAGTAAAAATAAACGGTTGATAATAGTTTAAGACAATTTAGCATACAATGAGAAGCAAGAATCCTTCAGTTTCTCAGTTATGGGGAGAAAGCTTGTGCCTGATTTTGTAGAAGGTCATGATGGGGTGTCAGATGTGCAGGACCCCTCAGTTTAGCACCCTGATGTTCCTCCCTCTGCTGTTTCCCTGCCAATAGAGCACTGAGGTGTCAGGCTGCTGCCAATGCCTTCAGCCAGGTCCTGCCAAAGCTCCCAGTGCTTCCAGCAGTCTGAGCTTTCCCACTGCAACTCTGACATAGCAGTGAGTTTATTTCCAGTAATATTTCCCCAGATCAGTTGGAATTTCATTGGTGTAAATGTTGATGCAATAGCACCTTGAAAATACTGATTAGGGATGTCATTGGACTTGTCAGAGTACACTAATTTTCATAAAGCCTCTATTAGGTGTACTCTGACAGTGCATTCTCCTGGCAGTACTACAGGGAGGGATGGTTCTAATAGGAGCTTGCTGAGTGCTTTTGCTGTTCTTCAGAGATCTAATCAAAGCAGGAATTAGAAACAAATAAATAAATAACCCCTCAACAATCCACACGTGGGAAAAGGAAAAAAATCCAATTGAATTGGAAATGTGAGAGGTCAACAAAGGAGGTTAAAGATATGTTAAAAAACATGAAATGAACATTGCCAAGAGTAAATGCTTTGTGGCTGTGCCTAAAATGTCCTGGAGGCAGTGCTCTGCAGAGCATGTGGCTGTCACTGCTTCCAGCAATCCAGACTGAGATTTACAGCATTTAAAAAGGTTTCAAAAGGTTAATTAGTTTTGTAGAGCTAAAAAAAATTCTAAGTACCTGCTTAGTGTATAAATACCTGAAGGAGCAAAAAATGCTCAATATTTAAAGAAATATGTAATCTAATAGAGAAAGGCAAAGAACAAATGTCTGGAAGTTAGGTCAGATAAATATCAACTTGAAATAGCGGGAGGGGTTAATTCTATTTTTTTAGGAAAGAGGCTGAAGCAACTTTTCTCTGACAGCTAAGGCTGATCCAGGTGCTGGCAAAGACATAAAGGCTATTGATGTGTTAGAAATCATAGAAAAGCCTGAGAACAGTCATGTGTAGGAACTAGTGCTCGTTCCCCCCAAAAGGTGGTGGGATCAGAAGCTCAACTGAAGTGCATCTACACTAACACCCACAGCATGGGCAACCAATCCGGGAGCTGGAAGGCTGGAAGGCACTGCACAGCAGGAAAACCACATAGCTGCCATCACAGAAATGTGGTGGGATGACTGGCACAACTGGAGTGCTGCAATGGGTGATCAGAAAGTGCAGAAGGAGTAGGAGAGCTGGTAGGTGATGTGCTGCTTGCAGGCTGCCTTGGCACAGCAATCACAAAGGGAGAGTTTGCAATTCTCAGAAAGCAAGGAGGGAGCTCAGCAGAACTGACAGCTTGCACTCGGCCTCTTTAGGAGACTGGCTGACAGAGCCCCTCGAGGGGACAGCCCTGAAGGGCAAAGGAGGCCTCTGAAAGCTGGACATTCTTCAGGAAGGAAATTTTAAAGGAACAGGAGCAGGGCAGGCTGTCCTCATGTGCCCAAAGATGAGCCAGTAGGGAAGAACTTGCCTGGGAAACCTGTCTGCTCCTGGCTTGGATGGGTGTAGTGGTTTAATAAAGAGTCCTGTAAAATATACAACTACATGATGAAAAGCCTTATATTTATATCATCATACATGGAACTTAATAGTTGAAATCTTTGTTTTATTGGAGAAGAAGCACTGGGAAATTGTACAGAATTCTAGCAGATTATATTGTAGATGCTGATTTCATTTTATTGACAGTAGTTTTCAAACAACAAAATAAATGAAAATATTACTGTCACTGATTTTAATAAGAGCAAAACCAGACTCCAGATTTTAATTCTTTGTATTTTGCTTTCCTGATTAATACTTCTGTATTTCGTGCTCTTTGCATTCATTATTTGCTGTGAGGAAATTGCTAATTTTTATTAGTATGAATTTTCTTTATTAATACTGCACATTCTCAATTGTTTCCTTTATTGTTAAATAGATCCTGGATGATATCTTGCTTTCTGACTCATGAAGCTGACTTTCCTGTTTAGAAATCAGTTTTATATGCAATTTGTTGCATTGCTCAATGTATGGGTACAATATAAATAGGGAAGCTCTTGTACAACATCAGAGAAAAATGAGGCACTGTACAGCTAAGCAATATAGAAGAAAAAAAATCTGACTTTCCCCAGTTTGATATTTCAGTCATTCTCCCTCATCAAGATCATTATTTTCATGACTGTAGTACACTGAATTCATCCTCAATCTGTAATATCACTGTGTCACTTTCTGAAGTTGACACAGATCGATAACAGCTCCTGTCAAAGGGCATCACTCACGCAGCAGGGCAATGTCAAGTGAGGTGCAGCTGGCCAGCAAAGAGAAGATGACTTACAAGATAAAGTCTTGGCTCAACCATATGATTATGTATTGAATTTACAGCCCATGAATATGGAATATTGTTTATATTTTCCAACTCTTTATTTCTTGGTATCTGTAGTCTGTAGATGTATTTCCCATCCATACAATTCTGAAAAAAATCTTGTTTTTTTTCTTCATTTTTTATCCCACTTTAAAGAATTATTATTAGCTTAAAGATAGCATCAATTAGTTTTCAATTTTGCACTAGAGGCAGAAAGATTAATAAGCAATATGATTTTAACATTTATGAAGTAGTATTTTTTGCTGAGGAGCCCTGTCCCACGTTTTGAGGTTTTTTGCTCCAAAGGTGCCAGCATCTGTCTTGAATGGAAGGTAACTGGGAGTGATTAGTTAGAGATTTAGCTGAAAATGATTCTGAATATGGATTTTACTGATGGTATGATTTCAGTTAGTTGCAGGTTCAACTTAATGTGAAGATTTTAGGGAAATTATAACCCTTTTTCCACTGAGGGCTTTTGCAAGGTGCCTTCTCAGTTTGCCTTACACAAAGGATTCTAGGGCATGCTTATTAAGAAGTGATCTGAGTTTTCTGGAACAGCTTGACAAATCCTTTTATCATTCTACTGTTTTCTCTATTATGAAGATGATTATCCTCTGAACAATAGGAAAGTACATGATTATCCAAAATTGCAAGCTAGAAACCAACAGGTTTTCTATGGTAATAAATCCTGGACATAAAATACCTCCACTGTTCTTCAAATTAAGTGCTAAAGTGGTATCTGTGTCCTACAGCTCTGATTAGGGCATGTGGCATTTCTAGTGGGAGAAAGAAGTTAAGATTTTAAAAAATAGAAGTGTAATATGGCTGACAAATGCACCTTCCAGAAAGAATGGTTGAACCATTGCTGTCTAAATCCATTAATTATTCTCAAAGGAGCTTTCCTTCAATAGTTGTTTAGTGTCCTGCTGTTCTCCCTCGTTTAGCAGATGACAAATACTTCCTCTAAGTCCTTTCTGCTCCTTTTGATGTGCTCCTCTTGATTCAGTGTTGGTATTCTTGTCATACATTGCCATTCAAGGAGCCCAATCCCCAGAGCTGAGGCCTGAATGGCAGCATCACAATACAGAATTGTGTATGAAAGGGTGTGTATTATTTTAAAATTTTAGTTATTAAACTTTATTGATGCAGTCAAAAGAGTATATCTGCAGTGACTCTACAACAATTCCTAAACCTTTCTGTATTACAATATTCTTCCTTTTCTGTGGTAGAGCAGTGGAGATGAGGGGTTTATTTCTTGGTTCTATCAGCTTGCATCAGTGGATTAATCTTCCTTGTTCTGTCTTGCTTTTCTCAGTTCCAGATGTGTATGGCTTATAAAAAAATAGATGTTTTTTGAAAGAGATACTTCTTGAAACACTTTTTTAGTATAAAAATGTCCTAGAGTATTTGTTGCAAGCAGAGCTTGGGTAATTGGTTTTGTAGGCTTGCATATTAACCTTGTTTGAATGTCTTCCCAAAAAAGGATTTACCAATAAACCTGCCAGAAGTCAGGCTGATTTTATAGATACAGACTAAAAAACATTTTCATAGACCTTCATTAGTATGTGCTCATCATCTGCCTTATGATTTGCCAGTTTTTTGAGAGTAACTTCATGCAAACAAGTCAATACAACATTCTTGACTTCCATTACTAAAAGTGACAGTATTTTGACATATTGAAGTGTTTATTTTCATGAACTTATGTTTTTAAAATACTTTTGTTCTTGAAAATGAAAACCACACCAAGTCCTTAGGCAATAAATGTTCTAACAGCAAGCTCTTAAATTATACATCTATTTACTCTTTGTTTTTCATAGATATTTAAAAGTTGCCTTTATATTACATACTGTCCTCCATTCTCCTTGAGGGTCAAAGTACTGCAGTGGAATCTGCCCATACAATGGTCTTTTAAGGACTAGAGCTTATATTTTGAATCAGAAAAACAGGTTTCCTAGAATATAAATGCTTATTTATACTACTAGAATAATTTTAGTAGTGCTCAAGATTTAACTCTCTATAATGAGTAAACAACCAATATAGTCTGAGTAAGATTAATGAATAAAAATATAGATAAGTTCAGTGTATTTCCTACTTCCAGTTAGATTTTCTGAGATTAAAAGAATGTTGAGGTTCTATAGTTATTTTAGAACATTAAATGTACTCAAAAGTTCAAATGTATGAGAGCCTTTTTGAAAGGGTTAAATTTTAATTTTGTATCAAATATTCTATTTGCAATATCTGACAGGAATTAGAAACTTTATACAAGTAAGGTTTTAAAATGTAATTAAATAGTTTGGAGTTGTGCAATATTTTTTTCAGTTAACAAAAGTAATTCTGTAAGTTTAAATCATCTTCTCTTCCCTTAAGAAGTCTAATAGCAAAATCCTAGCAGCATTTTATTTTGCATTGTTCTGGGAAATCTTCCATTCCATTCCTGCCTTCTCTGCAGGTCAGGTTTGTCCTGGCTATCCCTTCTCCTGCCACTGTGAGGAATTTATTCTGGGCCTTCTCTCTTCAGAATGCATTCGCTTACACACATGATCATTTACAGACAAGAACCCTAAATTTGACTGCCTGCTTCAGCAATACAGCATCTGTCATTTAAACCCTCTCTTTATCCCTTTTTATGAATATTTTAATGCCAAGAATATAAGCACACTTCTCTGCTATTTCCATGGAAACCTGAAGAGGGACTTGAAATGAATGCAGTGGAAAACAGAAGTTGGAGGAGGAGGTATCTTGGGCTCTCTCTCTGTGCTTAGGACAGGTTCAGGAGGCACTGGACCAAAATTATTTTCTGTCCTAACTGGGCACGAAATTAATTACAGTATTTCTGACCTAATATTTAAAGACTAAGTTGAAAATAGGAAAGCAGTACACAACCCAAAAGCCTTTTCCCCTTTAATGGACTGAACAGAAAATCAATCTACGCTTCCTTATGAAATCTGAGAAATGGACAAGTGATAAGCAGCCTTGCAAATAAATGAAATCCCTTCCAGCCTGCAAAAGCTACTCACTTGGTTAGTTTTCCTCCTTGTTTCCTCTGGTAAAAGTAATTCTCAAATGTCCCTTTCTTGACTCAATCCTGGATCTATTAATTAGGATCTAAAAAAGAGTCCTCCAACCAGATAGCAGTTATTTCACAGAGAAAACACTAAAAGTTGATTTGTTGCAAAAGACATCAGGCAGGCTGCCAAGGCTACTGCATTGTTACTCACATGGAGTAAATTTCAAAAAGAAAAAAGTTAGTATGGCTTCTAGTTCTGTAATAATGGAAAAGATCAAATGTTCAAACAGCTTCTCTTTTTTTTCTTTGTTGCTCTATTCTATTATCCAACTTGTCATTACTCCACCAACACTTGCTGTGATTCCCCTTGTGATCCCACAAGAACCAGTTCAAGTGACACGGTAATGTTTTTGAAATGAGCCAATAATGTTGTTTCCATTGTCTCCTGAGAGCAGGAGAGTCCCACGAGACACTTCCCTGTGTAACTCAATCTCAGCACATCTGACGCCCCTCTCAATCTCAGTTATCAATTTCAGCTGGAATTATGAGATGGCAACTTAAAATAAATAATGTGATACACTTAGATGTATGGAATCCCAAGTTTAAGGAAAAACAATCTAGTCTCACTGAAATTCACACACACAATCAATAATAAAATTTGTTGATGGATGTACAAAAGGCACAGCCCTATCTTCTAGCACTGCAAATTCTAGGATTAAAGTACCACAAGAGCTTTTCCCCAGTGTAGGAGAGAAGGAATTTTAGAATAATACAGTAGGAACCATTTAGAAGTAGCCACAGCCAAGACTCTTTATCAGATGCCTGATACCTAGAGACACACTTAAATACACCAAAATGATTTTTACTGTACTAGACTAGTCATGAGAAAGCTGGGGACAGAAGACAATAAATCTATCTTTCTGTAAATGGTAAAAAATTATTCATTTGCAGGAAAAGCTTATTTTCAACCATTATTTAAAAAGAAAAACAATTAAGAATTTCATTATTTTAACAAGCTCTTAATATTTCAGATGGCACAGCCATGGTCTCAGAGGTGCTGGATTTTTTTCCTAATTCCTTTCTGTGTTTCTGTGCTAATATGAATGGTACAAACCATTATTATGGAGATCTGATCAGCCTCTAATGGTACAAAATTATATAAGCACTGTTTCTCATCTGGAATGTACAAGTCAGAGGATGAAACAGCACTGGAAGAGTGAGGAGGTTGGGAGTAAGTTTAGATTGTGAAGCATTGTGGGCTGAAGATGAGATGGAGAGGAGTTTAAGTGCTCTGCTGCAATCAAATAATCAAGAGTTAGTAAATGGGAGAATGTTGTTGTAATCTTATTTTGACTGTCTTGTTTGTGTATATTTTGATTCTGACTTTATATTGATGATGGGTTTTCTCCATAGATTTTATGCCTCTTTCAATGTATTTTTCTATGGATTTTTCAAGGATTTTTCTATGATTAATGGGGGCTCATGTGATAAATAAGAATGTCAACTGCAGGAACACATCATCTCTAGCAGAGGGAGGAAAATGTGAAATGAATGAACATAGGGTCACAGGAAAACAGAAAGTTAATATGGCTAAAACAGTGGAACACTATTGAAACATTGTACTAGAACCTGGCATAGGTCCACGTTCCTTTTTAGTTCTAAATGGGTTTATTAAATGACAATTTTCTTAGGTAATCCCACATTCTTCCTTACTTTTCTCAAAGGAACCTAATTTGAGATTCTGTAATTTGATTTGTAGCAGGTCTGATTATTCAGAGCTACACCAGATATCACTGATAGCTTGAAAAACCTATTAAGCTTTGTTAAATAAATTAATACATGTGCTGAAAACTTATGTTCTAGAAAATTAGATTGTGTGTCTAGAATTACTGGGTTCCTTCTAACTATAATTTCTCATTGTATAGATTGTTTCATTCCCTATTTATAAGTTCCTTTTAAGAGCACCTCTTGATCTGACAACATGCTGTGGAAACAAATGTAGTCAATGAAATATTCAGATACAATAATTACAAGCTTGAGAAGAAACCAGTAATTCTGGCTTTTGAGCAGTTTATAAATAGCAAGTCTATAGTAAAGCACAAATCTATAAATTGAGTTGTGACTCTAAAGACAAACATTGACTAGCACAGGACATGATCCGTCTTGCAAGTTGAATGAGACAGAGTTCAGTGAGGAGAAAATATGTTCCTGTAACCTGAGACCACAATGTGGTCTTCTTACATACAGTTTTGACTGAACAAAATTATTTTTACTTCTTTGTAACCCAACAGATTAGAATTTCCATCTCAAATATGAGTGAAGTTTTTTTTTTCAGCATACATCACCATTTCTTTCATTCTTCTCCAACTGCTAAAAAATAACTTCATATAAATTATCTCTTGAAACTGATTTGATCTGAATCTCAGTCGTGTTGCTTTAAACCAGAAGAATCTATTGAAAGTGAAGACAAGATTCTCCATGATGCTAAACATGCTGGTTTTGCACTCTTAGTACTTTTCTCAGCTTATGCAAAAAAGGCCAAGATCAGACCCAGAGTTACACCCTCTGCTTGAGGCTGCTTTGCAGTTTCCCTTCAGCTTTCTTCCTCTTGCCTTTTCATTCTTGAGTCTGAACACTGACCTTTGTGCCCCTCTGCCTTTCTTTCTTCCAGGTTAGTAGGAGGAAGAGAAGAACTTTGTTAGAATTACGGCAAGGGTGCTAAAACTAACCACTTGCTCCTGCTACCTTGATCTTGCAGCATGGACAGGCTACAAAGGGAATGCAGTTGTTCCCACAAGAGATCTTGCTGTGCTAAACTCTGTAAGCATCCAATCTAAAATATCTTCAAAGGTGCAATAAAACAAGAAGCCAGTGCTCCTGCAAGAATTTCAGCAGCCTAAACTGTGAGGGCAAAATGCATGCCTCTCCAGATGTCCCACAGTCTGAGAAATGGTCTCAGGGTTTGTGGGACTTTTTTTCCCCCATCAATGAATTTCTCTGTATAAAGGGCCATTTATCTATTTTGTTGTATAATAGGCTGCTTTTATTGTTCAGATACTACTGAAGAATGAAACACTGGCCAACTTTTTCTGGTGAAAACTGGTTCAGCATCAATGTGGACCAGTCTCTCTCTCTTTCTTTCTTTGTCTGTCCGTCTGTCTTCCTGTCATTCAAACACTCCAGCATTGGACAATGCAAATTACTAGAGGTCAGTACTTTTAGTGCCAAGAGCCTTTGCCTACCTTTCAATGAGAAACACTCACTGCTTCAAATGATGGTGAAGTGTGTGAAACAAACTTGTTCAAGACTAACAGAAAGGGCAAAATTGCCTGGGAACTGAAGTGATTTCGCAAGGGTTACATAAAGGAGAAGTTTTCACCAACAGAGAAATAAACAACAGATTTCTCTCCAAGGATGAGCTGTTCTGACAGCCCAAACACACAGAACAGCTGTACTAGGTCACAGCCAGTACCTGCAGCAGTCTGTGTCTGACTATGGGCAACAATGGACATTTAGGAAAAATATAGGAACAGATCAAGCATACACTGATATTTCCTACAATTTACCCTCCCAGGTAACTCAACAGCAGATTGCATCAACATCTTTCTGTTTAAGTGCCCTTTTAATTTAATTCCTTCTTGAACCCAATTCCACTTTTCTGACTTTTACTATTATCATTAGGATTCTCTAACATCTCATGACAGCATTTTACATTTAATTATGCACTGTATAGAAGGAATACTTGTCTGCTGTCAGATAAATGAATTTGATGTTTCTTACTTCTCGCATTGTAAGAAAAAACCATCTGCTATTCAACATTTCCATACCATTCATGGTTTTATGAGCTCTGCCATGTTCTCTCTCAGCTATTTCTTATTCCAGATTGAAAAGAACTAGTTTATTTAATATTCATATGATAGTCATTCCATGCTTATGATAATTCTTGCTGGTTTTCTGTTTTCTAATGCTACTGTTACAAATGCTTCCTCATCTTACATCTTTCATAAAGATCCAGAGAGTCTTGTCTGAAAGGTGAACTTGAGTGTGTTGAAATGAAAACCTACTTATTTGATAAACCCTCTTTTCTTTACATCATATTGGTATTTTCTCCAGAGAAAGGCCATTCACAGGCAAGAGACTTTGCAATCTGTCCCCCTGCCATTTTTGTGTTACACAAAATTACTGAACTTTCTGGTTCATTCTGGTGGCACACTAGTGGGCAAAAGTATTTCAGTCCTTTAATTTTGTTTAAAAAAATTAATTTCCTCTTATGTATCCAATATATTGTTTCACTTCAATTAAGACAATTGCCAGAAAGCAATATTCACCCTATTAATATCCTTTCCCACCCTGCAATGTATTAGAAAAATGCCCATTTCAAAGAAGGTGCAATGAAAAACATTTTTTCTTTACAAATACAGTATCAGCCAAAGCTTGGGTTATGAATAAACTATACGAAAGGTAGGTTAGTCAGTAGCCTGAAACAGTGAATAAACATTTCTCTTTTCACTTATGTATTCCTGTGTAGTTCTCTTGCAGATTTCTGCACTATTTCAATAGCTTAAGGGCTATTCCAAGGACCAGAGAGCATCAAAGGTCAGAAAACAGTAAACCCTGGGTACTCCACAAAAGCCACAATTCCATTCATTAACTATTTCCTTTCATCCTGCCTCAACAACAGGATAGTGACTCTTTCCATCAAAGGATAGCCCTTGTGCTTGAATTCATCTCTTTGGGAGGCAAAATTTGAGATCTGCTCAGAACTGTGTGTGTAAAACTGGCTTCTTATTTATGCATTCAACTATAAATATGTTTTTATATTGCAAGGAATTACAGAAATGTAGGCTGGATGTGATCTCGAAAGGTCTGGACTACTGCCAACAGTAAATCAGGCCAGCTATGGCTTTATCAGTTAGTGGAGTGAAAATCCTCTATGGATGTAGATTTCACAAAACTCAGCAAATTGTTGCAGAGCTGTGCTAGTCTTCTAGAGAACAGCTAACAACTAATCTGAACCTCCCAAACATCAATTCATGTTCATTGCTGCTTATTCTTTCCTCTAATGCTGCTGGGAAGAGTTCTGTGTCACCATCACTTCAAGTAATCATAGGCTGTCACCCTTCAGCCTCCTCTTTGCCAGCCCAAACAAGCCCAGTTCCCTCAGCCTCTCCCTGAAGATCAATGCAAATTTAAGTTACATCTCCTGGGTAGATGGAGATTGGAAACTAGGAAGAAATTATTAACTATGAAGGTGGTGAGGCCCTGGCACAGGTTGCACAGAGAAGTTGTGGATGCTCCATTCCTGGAAATGTCCCAAGGCCAGGCTGGAAGGGGCTCTGAGCAACCTGGGCTAACAGAACATGTCCCTGCCATGGCAGGAGTTGGGACTAGATGACCTCAAAGGGCCGTTTCAACTTAAACCATTCATGGTTCTATGAATGTCTAGACACAGAAGGTTGACAGTAAGCTTAAGGGTCTCAAACAAGGACAGCTGAAGTCCTGGACCACTTTATGTGTAAAACTATGCAATATTTCAGCTATGTGGAATATGTGCTTGAAATGCTCCTTTTGCCCTTGAGCGAAGCAAGTAATCTAAAGACCTGGAAGAAAACAAAACCAAAAAGCCCACCCCACTTGATAACACTCAGTAAGTGTTGAAAGCAAATGAAATATATTACCAGGAATAGAAACGCTGGAGCCTATTATCATACAAAAAGCTCAATCTAAGGCTAAAACACCCATGTATTTACAATTGAAATATGGATGTTAATGATACTTTGAATATATTTTCAAGAGCTGTGACATTTTAAATGAATATGCTCTTATCAAGAAAATGTTTTTAAGCTAGATTTTTGCTAACCTCCAGAAACATGCAGTTTGCCTAGGATACTGTACAATGTTCAAAAAACTCCACCCTCAAAGCAAACATAGGTATTACATGCTGCAAATTTACTTCTTAGAACTACATGAAGATCCTAATTTGTACTCAGGAAATCTCAATTTTCTGGCACTGTGAAAGACTCTGGAGATTGATTTTTATATTCCCTTTATGGGATGTTTGCCGTCTTAGTACTGCTTGTGCCCCAAAATGATTCACAGAGAAGCAGAGCACACACACTCATAGTGCAGCAGCCAGAGGCTCCTGCAGCATGGAACTGACTTTGAGGCAGTACAAGCAGAATGTTAACAGTTGATTGCTGAGCAACTGAAACACAGCGAACCCTCCCTTAAGGGGAAAACCAAGCTACCTGCCCATTTCATGGTTCTCTTGGGTACTTTTACCACAGGCCTGGCAGCCCTGCCCTGGCTGGACACTGTCTGGGAAATGCAGAGGTTTTAATATGCTGGCCCATTGTGACATTGAGTTTCTTCTGTCAGCTGCAGCGGCATTACTTTTGCCAATCTATCCCTATTACTGCTTCCCAGAAACATTGACTTGTGTGGCTGCTCTGTCAGACACAGGACCAATATTGACTGCCCCCTATTTCTATTCTCTTGAACATACCTTTTTCTAGAACTTTCCTCTGGACTTGCAATTCTCTGATGGGTAGTGATAAATATAACACTTATCACACGCCCATTTTGTGACTTCTAAATATAATTTTCCTGTACTTCAGCTTACTTAAAAGATATGTATAACTGGTCACAAGCAATAAATAAACGTATGAGTATTTCTCCATTTCTATTTTGCCCCTTTTCTTGTTTGTGGAACAGCCTTTAATACCCTGGCCAGACATACAGAAGTAGCCTTTATCTGTATTTTTTAGCATTTCTATGGAATGATGAACGTCCTACTCTTTCTGATCCTTGAACTCCATAACCTTTTCCTCTGTTCTTCTAAGAACTTTCTATATATCCTTTCTTTAAGTTCCCTTGAATTTATAGGTCCTAGCAGAAGCACTTGCTGTCCTGCTGCTTTGCTTGGAAATCCCTCAAAATCTAATCCTCCAGTCAGGAAATTTAATCAAACTTCTTTCTCAGCTCAGCTTCCTTTGCTACAGCCACAGCTTGGTGTCAGACTGTACTTAGTAAAATTAACAAATCTGCATTGTTTCTGATCTAGGAATATAAAACAGTTTTGATAAATAGCATTAAAGATTGTTTTACCCCAGTCTGTCACTGCCACATGTATTACATGTATGTAACAAGTACATACCAATGTTTAACTGTGCACTCCTAAGATGTGAGTTGCTGTTTCACTGCAGGCCTGAAAAGTTTCAGGGATCAATTTTCACAGACATATGTTCAGGACTCTGCTAAAGTAATACTCCCAATTAAATCTGCTTTGTCTGGTTTAGTCCACAGTAAGCCTTAGTAACACCACAGGGCTTTCTCAGTCATAGAGAACATATATGATAAAATATTCATAATGTTGTTAATTGTCATCCTATACAATAGCCAAGCCTAAAGGTCCTCTTGTAATTCTCATTCATACTGTCAGATTCAGTTATCATCTGCAGAGTTCTATGTAAAGACAATAGCAATATTCAACAGGAAACCATCATGGGAGATAGTGTGTTGCACTACCACTTTATTTTCCCTTGCTTCTCTGAAAAAGAGGTATCAGATATTGACTACTGCCTCCTCCACCAGTTCTACATTTGCATGTAAAAACTGTATGAACAATTACAGAACATTATCTTTAAAATAAAGAAGAATTAATTAGGTAGCTTACAAATTTTGTTTGCTAATATATTGCTTCCTCCTGATTTAAGAATAGGTATGAGGCCCTGGATCTAGAGAGCCAGCCAGATGATTTAGAAGCAAATTTTCTGCTCAGTGAGCCTCCCAATCATGATTCATCTGTAAGACAGATCACCACCTCTAACATCAAGGAGAAAAGAAGGGTAATTGTAGTGGGTGACTCCCTTCTGAGGGGAACTGAGGGCCCCATATGTCGACTGGACCCATCCCACAGGGAGGTTTGCTGCCTCCCTTAGGGCCCAGGTACAAAATATCACGGAGAGACGTCCTGGGCTGATTCAGCCCTCTGATTATTACCCACTGCTGATACTCCAGACTGGCAGTGATGAGATTGAAAAGAGGAGTGTCGAGGCAATTAAAAGGGACTTTAGGGCATTGGGTCAAGTAGTTGATAGGGCAGGAGCACAGGTAGTGTTCTGCTCAGTACCTTTGATGGCAGAGAAAAATGAGGAAAGAAACAGGAGAACCCACATCATCAACAAGTGGCTTAAGGGTTGGTGTCATCAGCAAAACTCTGGATTCTTTGATCATGGGGAAACTTTTACAGCACCTGCTCTGCTGGAACCAGATGGGATGCATCTCTCTGTTAAGGGCAGAAGGCTTTTAACTCATGAACTAGCAGACCTTGTTGAGATGGCTTTAAACTAGGTTTGAAGGG
>VWYP01023943.1:0-12124 GCA_013400435.1 Pycnonotus jocosus
CAGGACTAAACCCCAACAACCTCAGAGGCACTACCAGCATTGCTGATGCTCTCAACCTCAGCCAACAGCATGTCTGTCTTGAAGCCAGTTGGCATCAACTCTGTTGGACATGGGGCAAGTTTCTAGCAGCTTGGATTCTCATAAAACCCACCTCACTTAGCCTCCCACCAGCAAAGCTTTGCCACACAAAACCAATACAGGTGTTGTTCAAACTATAAACTTCTCTCTGCTTTCATCCAGGTTAGAAGAGATGGCTTTGTGAGGTTTTTCCATTTCCTTGTACCTATTCTTTATCCTAGACAGGAATATTTTGGTTCAAATTTTCTTTTCTCCCCTAGATGTTAATCTTTAACTTCTCAGGAAAGTGTCAAAGGTGATTGGAACCAAACAGAATGATCATGAATTATACTCATCCTGTATTCTCTGTGGACAAAGTTAATTTTGTTTTATCTGATTTATCTGTTCTTGGAAAATGAACCTCCTTCAACATGAAAAGTGGAAGTTTCTCATCTCCAGTCTGCTTGATGTCAGTATTTCAGAAAGGAGAAAATACAAATGAAAGTAATTTCAGATGGCAGAAAATTGAGTCTGAATCTCTAATTTTGAGAAGACAAAGGCTTTAACTTACGAACTAGTGTTGAAAAGAGGTGCTGCAGGCAGCATTGCTTTCTTTTTTGAAAAAAAAAAAGTAACTTGAAAATATTTTTAAAATAGCGTAAACATCAGGAATAGGTTTCGCATGAAAATCTACAGTTTACTGCAGTTTTGAGCAAAGCACCTGAACCTGGAAGGATGTGGACCTGAAGGCAACAGACTTCAGTATTTCTCTAGTGACAAGTTATGTACAACTTTTTGTTTAGCATGCTTGTTTGTAAGCCTGCACTCCGGTGCCTGTGTTCCCCAATATATAAAGAGTCAAGAAAAAAAAGACTAGACTTCTAGATCAGAGTGGAGAGAAGGGCTGACAGCTAACCTTACAGGATAGTAACCTAATTTCCTTCTTTGAACTGGGATTAGGTTTGAAGAAGAATGTATGTTCTTAAAAATTCTACCTTCCTTGTACCATCTTATGTTATGTGGTAGCATATTATTGCTTCATCTTGTACTAGACAATTTAGATGCTTTAGATGCTGAGTGTTGCTTCATGATAAGGAACTTGCTTCATGACTGTCTCTGTTCATAGCACTAGTGTAAACTTAATGAGTAGGATCTAGGTAATAACATGTATTGCTATCGGCTTTAATACTGAGGGGCTGGAAAGAATGTCCTCTAAGGAGCAGATAATAACTTTGGGTTTTCCTAGTGTGGAAAAGAGAGAGGGGTGCCCTCTCCTGCCTGCAGCTTCCTGAATCAGCGAAGTGGAGAGGGAGGTGCTGCGCTATTCTTTCTAGCATCTAGTGATAGAATGTGTGGACTGGTTCACAAGACTTGACATGTGGCAGCATTTCTTTACTAAAAGGGTGGTCAAACATTGAAGCAGCCTTCCTAGAAAATCAGTTGATGCCCCAAATCTATCAGTCTTCAAAAGGCATTTGGTCAATGCCCTTAATAACATTCTTTAGCTTTTGGTCAGATCTGAAGTGCTGAGGCATGTGGACTAGATGGTTGTTGCATGTTCCCTCCAACTGAAATATTCTATTCTATGAAGATAACATTTCCCTAGATTAATTTTTTTTTTTTTGCATTTCTGATTTTTTGTTATTTCAGCTTTTGACTGCATTTGAAAATGCGCTGAATTCTTCTGACACTGTTCCTGGTGAAGACCACCAAAATCTTTACAAAGACTTCATACAGTGCTTGTCAAAAGTAAGGTTATGTTAAAGTGTCTTTCTAGTAAGAAAATAGGTGTATTATTTCACGTCTGAGAACTCACACAAATAGCTGTTCGCTTTTTTTCCCTTTCAAGTTTCCTCATGAAGTAGCTAGGTTGGAAAAGGCCTGTCATGATATGATGGCTTTGTACCCTACTATGAGTTACCCTTTGGAAGTACTTTGCTTGCACTTCGTTCAGTCAGGTGAGTAGGATGGATTTAGGCATTTCTGGGGCTTGAATTTTTTAAATAGTTGGTTTTGTGACAATCTATTTACAAGTTTTTACCTTTTATCTTTACTTCTGTGTTATGTTTCTGGAAAAACGTGTTTGGTCCTATGACTTGTCATTTCCTAGCCCTGTAATTGAATAGTGACTCTTAAGTGACAGAAACCTCCTGTGAGTTAAGTCCAACTCTTTGAAGTCTCAAAGAAAAAATGCCTTACTTGAAAAGCAGCCTCTCCAGATAAATGAAGATTAGCTTCTTGACCTTTTAAGAAAAAATGAAAAGATGTTTGCCAGTGCTCTGAGGTTCATGATGGACTTGCACTTAGGTTATTCTTGACACAGATTCTCTTTCATCACAAAAAACCAAACAAAAACAACAACAACAAACAGATAAACATCTGCAAAACTCTGTTAGGAAGTGTGCCTTGTGAATATGGAAAAAACCAGATCTGTTTAGATATGATTCTGAGTAGCAAAGGAGAATCTTTGAAAGGAAAAAACCAAAACATGATGTGTTCAGAAGTGCGGGGATCTGAAACTATGCATTACTATTTTGAATCATTTACTAAACAACATTGCAATAGTATTGGACACTTTCTCATCAATTTCAAAGGTAATTACTAGATTTTAGCTTTTCATTTTATTGTTTAAGGCATCAGAAGTTGATTTTATTTCTTTTTAAAGCAAGGAAACCAAATCAGGAAAAAAAACCCCTCTAGAAATTGCTTTCAGCTTAGGTAGAAAAAGGCCCTTTCCTGTTTTGAAGAAATGGAATAATGTAGCAAAATAAAGCAAATGAAAAATTTTCACTTTGCTTTGAAAGTATGAAGACAAATGAGGCCCAGACTCAAACATTTGTAAGGTGTTTGAAAATGCTTTACGTTTTGGAGAAACACACAAAATTTAATTTTGGAAGGAAAAAGTTAGCGCACTTCTTGCATATGAGCAGTCTGGCAACATCTCACTGTCCTACAAGCTTCTTGGAGGGGGAAGGATGCTGCTTAAGCTTTAGTAAGGCTGTTTGTTTAGATCTGAGTCATGTTTCAATCCTTAATGTCCTGCATTTCTTGTAGGCTTGTTAATTCAGATGCATTGTAAAGTCACCTTTAGCAGATGCAGATGAAAGCAACTGAAATGCCACATGAATCAATAATTTCTTTAAGAAAATAATAGTTTGAAGGTTGTTGCAACAAGTCACAAAGTACCTGTAAACATTGCCAAATCTACAATCACAGCTAAATACAAGTGTCAAAAGTTAGTGGCATCAGTTAAAATTAAGCTAAAACATTAAATTACATGGTTTTGTGGCTAGGTAGTTTCAGCAAGCTTATCACAGCAGATTGGTAGGTACACAATGTCTCATCTGGAAGAAAGTAATTTTGATTTATTTGTGGCAGATTTTGACATGTGGGCATTCAGCTGAACTTACATGAAAAGCATATGAAGGAATTAATATTTATTAATAAAGGAAGTATACCTGGAGTAATTTACAGAACTGGTTATTCAGGTTTCAGACTGTCAGTATATTCTTTTTCATGGTACTGAGTATTTAGATTACTTCTTAGGTTTTGGTTTTTTTATGGGATAGAGGATGATAGATGTGTAGAGCCTTTGGAAAATCACTTTGAACTCAAGGGATAATGATCATCTCCATAGATAAGGTAAGCTGTTGCAGTTGTTTTTTCAATCTAAAACCCTGCAAAACATGTCTTTTTCTAAAACCAGGTACTTTGTTGGAAGAGGCTTTGTCGGAAAAGGCCCTGCACTGTTTCTCTAGGCTTTTGGAGATGGATGCAAACAGTGGTCCAGGCATCATTGGTCTTGGTATAAAATGCCTAAAAGAAAATAAATACAAGGAGGCTGTTAAGAGTCTTACCAAAGGTAAATGTGTAATATGAGATGTAGGTAGTCTGTAAATTGAATACTAACTTTAGTTTATGTTGAGAAGTTAGGGAATGTTATACTTGCGTAGTAGGTTGCAAATTCTGAGACCAGCCAGATTTTAAAAGAGTGCTGAACACTTTGCTTGTGTTGAGATTTTCTTAAATATAGCTTTAAGTATAACATTTCTGAAGCCTTTCATTTGTATTATAGCCAGCTCTGTAGTGTTTTAAGGTAAACTATTTTTAATCCTACTGTTACTGGGGAAATAACAATATGAAACACTAAATGGAACAGTAGTTGTAATTGAAGGAATGTGGAATTTATGAAGTAAAATGTAATGCAACTTTTCTAGTGGAGTCGCTGCATTTCTCTACCTGAACAAAAATTACTTTTCTCTGAAGTTAGTTAATTTTAAAACCTCTTTAACACTTACATTGGGTAAAGACTTACATTGAGTATCTAGAGAGAAATATTGTAAGAGTTTCTTTCTTTTTTTGTTGTTGTTTTACAGTAACTGTATTTGCTGAAGACTTGGCTTACATCTGTAAATCAACTTGCTTGTATCAATATGGCAAAACTCTCTCCAAAGTAGTCATAAATATACCAGTGGGAAAATGAGACTGCCCACTCTCACTGTGCTGCTGTGGCAGCTTACAGTGAAAACTGGATAAATAATTGGGATGTAAGCACTCATGAGTCAGTCAGACTATGCTGTGATGTCCTACATCCATATTTCTAGGTTTAGAATAAGGTTGTTTCTGAAATGGAATTTTGGAATATTCTAGAGTGAAACAACATCTTGTCTAAAATTTGAAATAAAAGTTTCGTATACCTAAGAGCACATGAGTTTTTCTGGTTTTGCTTTTATATATAGACTTTGCTTACAGCAGAGAGAAGGCAAAGACTCTTGTATAATGTGTAAATATAGAGAGTTTGGAAATAATGTCTGCTCCAATGAGCCACATGTTTGCATCTTCGGCATTGAGGCTTCCAGGCATTACTTAGTTATATTTCAGAACACAGAAATTCAGTTTTATTGGTGAATCTTTAATTAAGGTTCATCAGAAACTTTCAGTGTATGTAATGTTATATATACATTATATATAACAAAATTAAGCCCAACTTACACGTTTTCTGTTTTTTGCCTAGTTGCATGGAGGCCTCTATGTCTAAAACAGTCTAAAATAAGACTCAGAAAAAATTACTGCAAGTCTTACTGTCTGATTGATAATATGTTTTTGGTGACATTATATGGAAATAAAGTATTTACTAGCTGCAGTGTCTTTGCAACCCTAAGCAACTTTTTAAAGTGCCTTTTTTAAACTATTACTAGGTTTGCAGAAGACTAACCAGTGTCCAGCAGCCTGGTATTACCTAGCAGAGGCACAGATGAAAATCCATGAACATAGGAATGCTGTCCTGTCCTGCAATCAAGGTAACTGCCTGCTAATTAAAAGAGCAACTGCAGAGCTATGCTGCTTTATGTACTGCAGCCAATGTGGCCTTCCTGTGGTAGGTCTGAATTAGAATTAGAATTGCTTTTTGTAGTCTCAAGCTTGTGCTACCTTTTTGGTTTATGATAGCTGAAAACCACCTTATGTTGCTTAGTCTCAGTAACAGAGAAAATGCTTGGCTAAGTGGATCCAGAAAGCTGTCTGATGGTTAATGTTTAGGTTTACATGTTCTCCTGTGCTGCTTCTGCAGGGGGTTGACCAATGCTGGCAAGCAATAGATTGCCTGAAACCAAAAGGGTAGGTGTCACAAATATTTAGCCGGGTAGATACCATGTTTCAACCTGTAAAACAATTTCTTAATCAAGGTAATGTAAAATGCAGAAATGATGCATAGTACAGCTGCATCTGAAGAAACTCAGTGTAAAACTCGTCTGTGCTAGCTGGCAGTGAGGGCAATTATTGTGGTCTAGTGACGCATATGTCAGCTGAGCAGAGTCACTCTCTGGTGGTCATAAAAGAAGGGGCAG
Organism: Pycnonotus jocosus; assembly: GCA_013400435.1. Taxonomy (NCBI): domain Eukaryota; kingdom Metazoa; phylum Chordata; class Aves; order Passeriformes; family Pycnonotidae; genus Pycnonotus; species Pycnonotus jocosus. Next base: position 5,904 of record VWYP01023943.1, read on the forward strand.
CTAAGGTTGACTTCTTGTGTGGCAGGGACAAATGCAGTGAAAAATTTGTCAAGAAAGACTTGAAATAAAAGTATACAGACCTGGCCAAACAATCATGGGAAATCAACAGGAAATTCTTGCTGGCGAGGGAAATTCAAAAGACCTATAAATTTGGGTGGAGGAAAAATGAGAAATGAACAAAATAGGTTAAAAAATTTATTGGAGAAAGAATGAAAAGGAGGTAGTTCTTTTCCTATCTGCGTTCAGCGTGGAAGAGCTGAGAGTAACTTTATACCATGACCCTTCTTTTCAGCAGCTTGATCTAACCACTTAGATTAAAAACAGTGATTAATAACAGTGTGTGTAAATCAAGACAAGGAAACAGCATTAAGGAACTATGAGATACCAACTTGGGATTTGACTGAAGAAGATAAAGATGAAAATGCTGAAGTTTTAAGGAGTTTCCATAATTGCTTGCTGAAACTGTCTTGGCACTCAAATGCTTGGAAGTAGGTAGCACAGCTCTGAATTTTTAAAAGAGTTCTAGGAAAGTTCAGGGAAACTACTGACAAGTCTGGTATATTTAGTAGTTGAGATAGTTAAAACTGAAACAATAGAATTAAAGAATATATGTAAAAATATATTTGGGGGTAGACACCATGGCCTTTTTAAAGCTGATTATTTAGAGCTACTTCAAGGAGCTTATGAACTGATAGATAGAGAAGATTTCCAGATGGTAATTGGTAAGATCTCTTATGTGACTGTTAAGGACACTGAGTAGCCTTGGGTTAAGAAGTAAAGTTGTAACACTGAGTGTTTGGTTTTTTAAACTTAAAAAGTAGAGTGCAGTATAGTATTTATGTCTTGTTTTCAGGCTGGAAGGAGGTATCCCTGACATTTTCCCTGATAGCTGTGCTGTTTATGAATGCTGAGTAATAAGGTTGTAGTTTGCTGCTATGCAAAGCAAGCTGCAAAGCTTTGAGGTGATTACCAGAGTGCATAACTGAATGTTAAGACTCTAGAATTTTATTCATTATTTTAAATGCGGAATGATAGAGTTGTGGGAAGAAGTGTTCTCACAATGCTACCCTAAACTCTCATTGAAGAGTGCAGAAGGTCCTCACTTGGTATGAAAAAATAAGACTGTTTCTTTCTTCTGTGATGCTTTACAGGCAAGTCAAATGTTAGCAATTTCAGAGAAGGGAATGGTTAGTGAAGCATACCATCAATATACAGTGGCTTTAAGAACTTCAGCAGCATAGTAAAATCTGTGTGTAATTTTGGTAACTATGTACTCCATCTCAAAAAGAAAGCAAGAGTAGAAGTTAGTAGACTAGACATAAGGTTGATCAAATGGATTAAAAAATACAGTGTATGAGAACAAGTAAATAGCCAGTCAAGTTCTTTTCCAGCCTGGAGAAGAGATACTTTTGAACTCTGTGTAGATGCAAATGATGTGGATTATAAATTAAGATCAAGTGTTTTGTCTTCCTATGTGAGCTCTGGCTAGTGCCAAATGCAACTAAAATGTTAAGCTCAGAGCAAACAAAACAAGTTTTGTTTTTCAATGGAAGAAGTTAAGTTCTTTGCTAAAAGATGCTGTTGATTCAGAAATTCTTCTCAAGTCCAAACCTGTGTGGAAAGTTGGAGACAATTTTGGGGAAACATTGCTTTTTACTTGTCCTGTCTTAGTAGCTGTATCAAATGAGACAAAAGCTCATCATACATGAAAATGAATAAATACCATTAATTGAGTTACACAGGAAGTTGTTGCCTTCTGAGAATGGTGGTGCTCAACAGAGATACCTTCAGTCTCTGAGGTGAGGTGATACTGTGTATTTGAAAAGTAATCAGAACTGCAATAAAGGGTGCAAATAACTTTTGTACAGACACCAAGATAAGTTTGTCTGTTCAAAGGTCATTGTTTCTTTAGAACTCCAGTAAGGAAAATGATAGCATTTCGTTTATAAGGTCAGCAGCTAGAAAGCAATCCATATCCATGCATCTGAGATGACATCCTAGAATTGACTTAATTTTTAAACTTGAATGAACAGAAATTTTACAGGACCATTTCTTATATATGGGAGAGAGCAGTCTGAATAGTGTTCTATTAGACAGAAAAATTGTAATTAATAAGAATTTTAAATATTTGGAAGAATGCTGCTCTCTGTACTTTTTCTTTTCTCTTTTAACTTGCTTCTTGTCAACAGCTCTTGAAGCTCTTGGAACTCCTGAGGGTCCTGATTTTCAGTGGAAGAACCTTGCCTTTCAGTTGAAAGCAGAGATTTTGATTAAAATAGCTGATGCTGATGCTGCAGAAGAAGCCATTAAAGCACTTGAGCAGGTATTTTTATTGACTGAAATGTTTGCGGGTTTTTTTAAATATTAAAAAGTGCTCTTATCTTTCTGTACTTAATCTGAGTATTTCTACCTTAGCCTCCTTTCAACTTTGTGGTTTAGACCATTCCTACTGTCACACAATTCAAACATTTCCTCCATCCCTGCTTTTTCAGGCTTTGCTGCAGCTCTTTTTCATTTGCAATTCTGATTTTAGAGGCTGTCACTTTTGACTTTGTCTGGTCTTGTTCACTGTTGTTGGTTTTTTGCTAGTTCTATGCTGTTACTCATCTTAATTTGAATTTGTGTTGTAATCCTGCCTCCCATGTCCATCACTCACTTGTCATTAGTCATGACAAAGAATATATTACTTTAAGATTGAATGGTTAAGCTTTAGCAGAAGTTGCTTCCCCTGTTTTTGTCACACAGTTTCATTCTTTGTTGTTGTTCTTCACATTTCTGTACCTTTGTCTTTGCTCTCTGCAATCTTATACTTGATCTTCATCTGAATTCTAAATCTTCTCACAGGTAATAGAGAAAACCTCTAAATGCTTTCTTATCTTTATCTTCATGCAGTCTGTCTGCTTTTGACAACTTTGACTTCTTAATGTAGGGAGAGAATAAATTAATTGCGTTTATTACTTGATTTTCTAGATTGTAGATGAAAACAGTGATCCAGTGGTTTTAGCTCTCAAGGGTCAGGCTTATCTAAACAAAGGTTTAATGGATCAGGCTTCAAAGGTTAGTAGTGCTTTTTCTCATTTCTGTGAGCTAAGTACAGTTCTTGGTTTCGTAGAGGAAGTAACTAGGGAAAAATTACATCCTTTTGCAGATTTCACAAGACCTTCTGTTGTCCCATCCTCATCTGGCTGAGGCCCATGCTCTAGAGGGTTTCATCCATTATTCCCAAAAGAACTATGAACAGGCAGAAAAAAGGTAGACTTCTGTTTTCTTCTAACAGGGAAGTCTTATGGGAGGGTAGAATATAGTGCTTTGAAGCATTTGAGAATTTGTCTGACCTGACCTGTGTTTGTTTTGTTTAGTTTTCTAAATGCTATTGAAAGAAAGGCTGGAACTGCAGAGTATCATCAGTACCTGGGGCTCACATACTGGTTCATGAGTGATGAGACAAAAAAAGACAAAGGAAAAGCACTCACTCAATTCTTGAAGGTAAGGACTGCTTTAACTGTTGATGTAGAATTAGTGTTTTTCTACATCAGAATCCAAATATGGAATACACTGACTGGAATGAGAGACTTGAATATTCTCTTTGTTACAATGTATGAGCCTCCAGAGCCTGTAAACAAGGTTCTGCTGTGCAAAAAGCCATTGCAGGGAACGGTGTGGTTACCTTGAATCTCCCTGCTTTTGTTTTCCTCTTTTCATCTAATCCTTTAGGCCTTTGAATTGGCAAAACTTAGTGGTGATTCCCTCAATCTTCTCTCCTTGGGGGATGGAAGGTGGAGGCCTCTAGACATGCAACATATGTCTTTGAAGACCTTTTGAAATAGGATGAGCAGAATTCAAATTGAAAAAACATGAAGGAAAAATTTGAGAATGGTGTAAGGGTTTCACTGTCTGTCTAAGGATGTAAGTTGGTAAAGCCCCATAATTTATATGCTTTTCCTGATCTTTTGGGTTTTAGTAATTGTGGCTTTTTCTCTGAGCATAAATCATAACATGAATCCAGAAGATTTAGTTTGGCATCTGTATTAGTAACTTGGAAATATGCAAAATAAAACTCTAGGCACTGTAAACTCACCATGTTTATGGTTTTTGCTCCTGATAGGTATTGGGATCTTAAATCATTGCCTACTGTTTGCGCTTTAATAAAAGCAGAGTATAGTGGCAAATGTAGTTTAACAGTTCTTTTGGTTCTAAACCATTTTATGCAGTCTTTATTTTTATTGACGAAGCTGTTTCCTGCTGCTTGGAGGCTGTGGGTTTCTTAACTATAAGCAAATCTGCCAAGTGCATCTAAGAAGGAACTGAAACTTTAGAAATGGCTGGAGTTAGTAGTGGTGTAATATGGTAAGAGTATGAACATAATGATTGAAACAGAGTAGAACATGAAAATTATGAGATGTCATAAAAATTTACTTTTTCCTAGCACTATTGTAATACTTTGTGTACAAAATGCTTTGTGTCATGAGATTTGTAGATTTTCCAGATATTTAAAGCTCAGGTAATCTGTGCAATTTTAAAATAAAGTTTGGCAGCTCAAATGTACAACAGAAGTGGCTTAAAATATGATAAGCAGAAGCTGAACAAGTAGTTATCACTGAACCAGTCTATGAGTAGAATGCTGTCAGAATGCTGTCTGATGTTGTGTTTGTATTTCCTTATAGGCTGCAAAATTGGACAGCTACTTGGGAAGTGCCTTTTGTTATCTAGGTAACTACTACAGAGACATTGCTGGAGACAAAAGTAGAGCTCGTGGTTGCTATAAAAAAGCTTTTGAACTGGATGAGACAGATGAAGAATCTGGAACAGCAGCTGTCAACCTAAGTGTGGAACTTGGAGACATGGTATTGTACATTCAGAATGTCAAATTACTGCTGTTCTGTTGTTTTTGTATTAATCCTCCTCTTTGTGGAATCACTTCAGGTTTCCTCAGTATTTAAGGTCAGAAAGCAAATGTTCTGTCATTGCTTAGCAGCTTTTATAGTTGGACTTGCTTCAATTTTATGTTCCAATTCCAAATTAAATTTATCTGGGGAGAAGGATAGGTCAACCAAGGATAACATTGGAGTCATCTTGTGTGATATAGATGAAGGATTTTTTCAGTAGGGAACATAAAGATAAAGTTGGGGGTTTTCTTTATTTAGCTTATGTAACTTGTTTTTTCCATCCTCCACCTTGCTGCTTTGAGGAAAGCATAGAAAGTCATAATAACACTTTTTAAATGTTTTTTGTTTACTAACTTGGCATTTGGTGCTTTGTTAGGACACTGCTCTTTCAATCCTGAATGAAGTAACTGAAAAAGCAAGACCTGGTACAGCAAAATGGGCCTGGCTTCATCGTGGACTTTACTACTTGAGAATTGGTCAGCCGTCACAAGCAGTGGCTGAGTAAGACAACTGGTGGTTGGTTTAAATCCTTTTCTACAAATTCCAGTGAAATGGTCTTGGCTCATAGCAAGTTTTCAAAATAAGTTAGGTGATTATAGCTTGTACTTAACATTGGGAAATGGGTCTGAGCAAACTATGTCTCTTCAATTCTCTTTAGCTCTAGAATTCACAGAATGTAGTCTTGTTAACGTAGCAGTGTTTTGTACTAACAAGCCTGGTGACGCGCACAGACAAGCTGCTATAGCTCTGAATAGCCAGGGTAAGATACAATTCCTAAAATTGTGTAAAGCGCTCTGAAGATGAAAAAGCTACTGTGCTTTGTTTAAAAGCTGTGTAATTGTGCGTTTGTGTCCTGAAGGGTATATAATGCAAAATTAGTGTCCTGAGCATATACAATGAGAAGAAATAATTGATTTTAAATTGTATCATATTTCATTTAAATAAAATTATGTCTTGATATCTTCAGTTTGCAGGCAGCTCTCAGGGCTGATCCAAAGGATTCCAACTGCTGGGAGTCTCTGGGAGAGGCTTACTTTAACAGAGGTAGCTACTCAACAGCTCTAAAATCGTTCAGGAAAGCAAGTGAGCTGAATCCAGAGCTTGTGTACAGTGTTTACAGAGCTGCAGCACTTGAGCAGATTCTAGGCAAATATGAAAATGCTATAGCTACCTATCAACAAATTTTAAAGAAGACAGAAAACTATGTTCCTGCACTGAAAGGTAATATGTCTGAATTTGAAGGTGTTCACTTTTCCTCCCTTTACACACTGTAGTGTTTCAGTCTTTTGGATGGATTTTTGGTGTATTAAGGTTTTCTTGTATGGAAGGGTAAAG
>VWYP01023946.1:0-31866 GCA_013400435.1 Pycnonotus jocosus
TTGCACTCATTTAATAGTCCTTCTCCTAAAGCTTCTTGCGTGTCATGAAGCAGTTTATAGAAATACACACACACAGAGACATGCAAAGTGGTAGCACTTTCTGTGTAGTAATGATCCTATGAAATAAGATATGTGAAGGCAGAAGGGGATGTTAAAAAGTGCTTGAAAAACCTAGAGTTAGAAATTGGAGGAAGGAAATGAAACAGCATACTCCTAAATCCAAATTACCACTCCAATGACATGGTAAGGACTCATGTTCCTGTGTCACCTCAAGTTTTTATCTCTGGAGTGGGTTCACAGCACAGCAGCAGTGTGTATGATCAGCACTGAGGTCACTGAAATAATTTGGATTTAGGAGNTAGTCCCTAGATTATAGCAGCAAGTGGATAAGTAATACAAGACCAGAACCAAGATACCTGACCATAAATTCAGAATTAAAATGCACTGTACTGTAGACATGAAGAAGAAAATTTCTCTCAAGGAATGTCCTGGAGAACTATGAGTTAATGTAATGTGCAGAATGACAGAGACCTTGGAGTGGCTGGAGATACAGATGCAGTATAAAAGGAAAAATAAATTATAAAGCCAGCCACAGTCTTCAGCAGGCAACCTTATCACAGGCTTTTATGTTGAAATTTCTGCTACTAATTTTTTCTTTGTACAAGATGGATGCCTTTACTAATCCCTTTTTAAAATTACTTTAACTCCCAATTATAAGGATCCTAAACTCAAACTTGTCCCTTCTTTTTAGAATTAAAAACATACTCATTTTCTGGATACAGTCCTTTGATTACTACTTTTGCTCATGCAGGATTAATGAACTAAGAAGATGTCTGAGGTTTCTCTTTGGTCTTTCTGAATAATTCATTTCTTTATTCCTCATTTTACAGGTCTGTGATTCAACTTGTCACCCTAGGTGCCTTTTCTATGAAACTAGTCTCAAAAGATGCATCCAAATCAAGTCATCAGTGTGTCTGTCTCCTTTTTATAGTTCAGTGCATTTGTTTAGGCTGCTTTTCATCCATTAAGAGTTTCAGCTGTGAATGCTATAACAAAATGCATTGTCCTCACTTAAAAGATACATATTTATATTGCTAGAAATCCACAAAGGAACCAATGACTGACTGAGGAAAGTATTGGTAGACTTAGGGATTCACTGTATTTCTCAGGGAAAAAAAATGCCCTAAAAAAGTTTTCCTGATGAGTTGGAAACATTACTTGAGACCTGCCTCCACTACTGTCTAGTGCAATTATATCTTTTCTTTGCTGCTGCTATTACACAAGAAGGTTTTTTCCTATACTAAATATGCCCCAAGCATTTTCATTTAGATTAGAAAGCTTAACAGAACAACACAGAAATATGTATCTGATTACTGTTACTATACATACATTAATTAAAAGAACAATGAAACAAAAGTTGTGCTGTTGCCTGTACTGAGCTCTGAACAAGCTCTTAGCAATCCTTGAATCATTAACTGCTCATTTGTTAGTGATAGCTTCCCTTTCCTTCCTTCACTGGTTTTAAAATCACTTATTATCTGGTAACTAAACTGCCAGGGTACGAATGGTATTGGACAGAATTCAGGCATTCTGTATATCTAATAATTCAGAATATCTGTCATTAAAAAGAATCTTAAAAGAAAGAGTCTCAAAACTACCTGTGGTCCAGGCCCTCAGTACTTCTTACTGCTCAGCAAAGAGAGTTTCAAGTATTTGAAATACAATTCTGTTGATATATCATATATGTAATGCTCTATAATTTAATACATTTCATTAGAAAAATTAAGTTCCCATTTATTAAAGGCATGCTTTTGCCATTTAGTTGTAATTGAGCATTGCATTCTGTGAGTTCTTCTCCAGTTTTCCTTCAGTCTCTACCTTTAAATAATAAGATTGAGCAATAAACAGTATATATATGTTTTTCATTTTATACATATTTCAGCTAGTTATATTATGTCCACAGATAACTTGTTCAATTTTATTTTTAATATAATAATCTTCTCATCATTTACAGAAGATGAGTCAGAAAGTAAGTAAAATATCTTTGCTAACAATGTCAAATTAATTTTTTTGTGTCTCAGAAAAAGCCAGAAGAAGAAGCCTGAAGGTATCTAATTTTATGATATCTTAAATAGGGCAAATGTTAAAAGTGAAAGTACCAGTGTAAGTACCAGGTAGATACCATGATTGTTTATTAAAATCCACAGGTTATCTAACAGGTTATCTGCATTTTGCATGAAACTCCACACACCCCCTTCAAAATTGTTGAGGTGGAGAAATAGCAAACCTTGCTGGGTTTTTTTTTTCCCTTTAAAGTACTGCCTGCTAAAACCTTGACAAAGCTGACTACTGAGATTTTCATTCAATTAAAATGGAAACAGTAGATTAGGGTTGGAGTAAGTACAAGGATAGCAAATGGAATCTGTAAAATGACCAGCTATCCTAATTTTCTTATGCTAATCTTTTATTTGAGAAGCTGTAATTTGGAACTTGTATGTTCCCCTGTGCCAAGCCCTGCAACAACCTCTCAGATGCTAAAACCTGGATTAAAAACTTTCGTCTAAATCACTAGAGTTAATAAGACCAGCTCTCTCAATGGGAGGAAGGCTACTTATCCAAATCAAAAGGGTGGGTCTACCACAGTAGGACAGACAGACAGTGGCACCACCTCAATAGCAGCTAGAGATTGTTTTCTGCAATTTAGAAATAAAACATGTAGCTCGTGTGCTAATATCAGAAAAATACCTCAACTCAAGCTCTTACTGTCCTGAGGAGGAAAGAGATACAAGAGAGCCTATGCTGGGACAGTCTGAAGAAATGAGTCATTTTAGCTCCCTCTCCTAGTATTTGGGAAGTTGCTTTGCAAAATTTGGGCATTTGGTTTCCTGGAAGTGAAGATAAACTACATTAAAGTTACTGTGCTCTGATCAAATTCCAAATCAGAAAATGCTGCCTTCATTTGTTCTAGAAAAAAAAAAATAGGTAAATACTAGTTTCTTGAGAAGAAAAACTAAAATTAAATCTTTTTATTGACACTTCTCATGGGTTTTGTGCACAGAGAGTAATTTCATGAAGAAAAATGTGGTCAGAAGTATTTTTTTAAAGTTACAGATCATTATCTTTTCATAATTGACATTTACCATTGTTTACCATTTATCCTGGCATATTTACTCTATTTTTTACTGCTTTAAAATATTCTAGTAAAAAAGAGAATTACAAAAAGATCAAAAGAGACTCAAAATGTCACTGCTGTAGTTCACAGTGGTAAATGCAATGCAATGCAGATTTCTTTGAGATATCTAAAGAGACATTCGGTTAAAATTATCCATGGGTCCTAAGGCAAGAAATACATGAAAGTTGGTTTCATAAAAATAGGTATTTCAGGGAAAGGAATGATTTCCTCAAAGGTGAAAACAGCCTCCAGAACCTAGCACCTGGTCAGAACCTGCCTCTTTAATCTGTAATCTAGTAATTTAAACTTGGGAAATTTGTTTGTATAGGATCTCCCTGACTAATAAATAGGATTTATTTTCCTTTTTTTTCTATGAAGTTCAACATTTACTATTAATCCATTGTGTAATTTTTTAGATTATAATTTATCTGTAGCAATTTCTGGATTTGTATTTTTGTCTGTATTTGTACAGTCAGCCTCAGTAGCCTATAGGCATTAGTGTTATATAACTATTCAAAATAAATATAATGAAATCACCATCAGGTGTTTAATAATAAAATTAATAAATCCCAAAAGACAAAAATACTTGTTATGAGAATATAAAATCAACTAATAAGGGTATGTCACAAAAATAATATTCCTTAATAAAAATTTGCTTTAAAATGATTTAGAATGGAGTGATTTACAATAAGTAGCTGAATGTGAACTGGTATTTCGCACTGGCTGAAACCTGGCCAAAGAATAGTAAATATAGTAACAGCTTCAGGTGCTTCAGGGGTATTACATGCAATTTTATTTCATGTTCTCAGTAATGACTTGAAATTAGGTGTGAAAGTACATTAACTAAACCTTAAGAACCCCAACCTCAGCAAAAGAAAACACTGTAAGACTTTGGAAATCTGTGTAGAATGTATTTCATGAGGTTCAGTCTGATTGGTGAAAGACTAGGCAGACAGGAAAGCACTCAAAACAGATTAGATTACAGACTGGAAGCAATTTCAGACCTAGAAAGATCCAGAAGCTGCTTCTTGGGAAAATATTGTTGGGCTCTACTCCTTCTCACCAGACATTGCTATGGATAGCCCTTCCCCCACTTATTTGTCTGTTTGTGCCCACTGCCATTGCAGACACCCCTTTCCTTCCTTCAACCTCTCCCCAGCATTTGCTTTCAAATTAATTTGTTCCTATTTCTTATCTTAGTTCTTAGTAATCAAAAATTGCTATAATATGTAAAGGGATAAACCTGAATTCTTCAGACACCTACCTGCAAGTTGTAGAACTCGCAAAATAAATTATCTGACCTATTTATCTTATAGATAAAATTGACCAAAACCTCTAGGAATTCTTTAAATGTAAGCCTGCCTTATATTTTCTTTAACACCATGAATTGCCTCTGAGAATGTGTGAAAAGAGGTCAACTGTCAATACCTGAAGTATCAGAGAAACCTGAAGAAGGACAAATGAAAACCTTATGCAATTTAAGAGGAAGAGGAAGGGTCTCTTTCTTAGTCTATCAGCCTAATTGGAAAACTGTACTCTAATCAACATTTTGCAAACACCTTCCAACATTAGAGATCCTTACCTTCTAAAGAAAAATAGCTACAATATACGTAACACAAATTTCTACAGCTGGACCTCATAATGGTGTTAATTTCATTTTTCTGTTTTAGTATTTTAGTGAAGATATGTAGCAGAATATCAACTAGCTATCTTTTGCAGTGAAATATGATTTCTGGCTGAGAAGAAAAGGCAGCCTTACCTTTATTTTTCTAAGAAATGCCAAATCTCAGCATTTAAACTCTGCATCTTTTGCTAATGTGAAGAGAAAAAGGCTGCATTTCTAGCAGAAAATTAATTAGTAAGGAAGGCTTCTCCTTGGGATCTGAAGCTTCTTCAAGACTGCAGTTCCTTCAGGACTCTCTCATTCCTTGTTCCTGTGTCCAAAGCTTCTCAAAAATTAATTGCAGTAGACAAAGGTAACTCTACATATTCACATAGACATATTTTTCCAACCTAAGAGCACCGAGAAGTAAGAAAAACAAGATTGAAAATTAGTTATTTCACAAAACCTAATACAGAACAAATGTATGTTTAGGAATATTTTTAAGTGTGCATTTCAAAGACTCCACCTCATCTTTTACCTGCATGCTTTCACTAAAAGAGAAAAATGGGTGTTGTTGGAATTACTGCATCACCAGCACAGTCTTTGGTAGACATGGGATAAGACATGGTTGATGGTAGTTCTCAGGCTGACAGGAGTGTTCTCACCTGTCATTTGGGGAACTGAACAGTGGATCATTACCCTCAATGGATTTGCTGTCCTTAAGCAGTCATGGAAGTTAATTAACTCTATATTTGCATGAACATATGGGTACTTCTTCAAGTTATCTATCACAGAGATTGTTGGTACAAATGCTTTTCTTTGTGCAACAAATTTTTTTCTTCTCTGCCATGTAATATTATATCAGAAAAAAGCACTATCTTCAGGTTCTTCAGTATAAATTACTTGTATCATCACAGGAGCTGGCCAAAGGTTGGCCATGTCTTCCTCAGTCTTTAATAATCTGGGTATCCAATTCATTAAATTTAAACAGTCTACTTACATCTTAGACATAGTCTTCAGCCACTGAGATTCAGATGAACTGTCTTTGAGACATTTATTCTCCTTTGGATATCTCATCTAGATATATTTCTGGCTGTTTTTTACTATTTAATGTTGTTATTTTGCTTTTACTCCTAGAGAAGAAAAGAAGAAGACATCCCTCTCTTTGCTCTTGCCAAAGCAGCTCTTAATAATACTTTTCTCCAAATACAGTGAGAATGAACAGCCACTGTAGAAACTCTGTAGATAAAATAAAGAAAATCTGAGTAGACACGGATCAGGTCAGAGAAAACACAAAAGGTGGGAAAACAAAAAGTGAAAGCTTTCTTTTAGACCACTGCTTCTCTTACTCTTAAAGACAGAGGATCTCCAAGTACTTCGAGTACAGAGAATATGTTTCAAAAACTAACCTAGAATTTGCCTAGTACTGTTTCCTATCAATCTAGAATTGCATTTTCCCAAATATACAATAAGTGGGAACATAATTAGAGCTTTCATTGTTTAATAATGTAACATCAACTCATCCTAATGATGGCTAAGATCAAATTCTTTCAATGCCTTGGTCATTTTGAGTGAAGCACTGATTCAGCACATTTTGCTGTGGTGAGTCACTACCAGAGAGGAAGACATCTGAAAGCTGTGTCTCCAGTACTGACCCCAGGGAATCATGACTGTGCCACCATTGATATTTATCCACCAATGCATCTTTTACACTGAATGCAGCTTTCCCTGGGGGTACGGATGGGACTTCCCCATGCTTTGACTATTGGGTGCATCTGGATTCTGCCTCTCAAGCAGCACTCTGGCTGAAATTTGATCTCGTGGTCAGATACAGCAAAATGTTAAAGTGCTTTTGCTCACAAGTTGCAAAATAATATAGAAGCGATTCTAGAGGTTCCTAATAAAAGAATAATCACTAACACTAAACATTCATATGACATTTATTTTTGAAAAAGGAAGTGTTACTTCTCTCCAGTTGTAAAATATCTGTTTGCGAAATGTTGAGGAATTCATTTTTAATGTGAGAATTACTAATAACACTAGAAGAGCAGATAATTTCAACAAATCTATATTTTGAATTAAAGCACAAGGAAAAGAACCCTTTTTCACATGTAATCCAAACCTTGTCTCTACCTCTGTGCATCATGGTAGTATAAGTGGTAGTTACAGCAAAACATGAAGGAAGCAAGTTGGCTGAACTGTGTGTCCTTTGTCCTGAATTTATAGTAGACCTAGGCCATGTCAGTGTAATTTCATTACAGAATTTCAACCAATATCTCATCTCATATAGTGTTTAACATATTTAACATATTTTTTCTGTATAATTTGCAATACACTAAAAATAAGAAGGAGAAGAAGAAACCAAACAAACAAATAAACAAAGAAAACCTACCCAAAACAAACAAACAAACAAACAAATCCCCCTACAAGCAAATTTTAAAAACCAAACCCCAAATCTGTAGGGTTTTTCCTTGATCTAATATCTCTGGTTCTCACTCCAATACCAGAAATTTTCATAAATGGGTCCAGATTACACAATTTTACTGTAGCTGAAAGTGATGATAGAAAATTATTTTGGCTGATAATTTGTTGACCAAAATATTTTTATTTAGAGTAGCTTATCATAATTCATCTCCCAAGAATGAATCATAGGTAAAATATCAGGCCTAGTCAGAGGTGATTCCTGATGGACAGATTACAGATTCTTTCATGTAGGGCTCTTTCCTGAAGTCTTCTGCATATATGGCATTAGCATTTTATCTAAAGCTAGGTAGAATATGTTTCAAATTCTGAGACATGATATTGCTTCAAAGAATGTTTCAAACTATATCCTTATGCTCTTTAGCTCCCCTTCAATGTAAAAATAAACTGGAAAAGAAAGAAATGAGGTTGTCCAAAATGAGATTTTCTTATAAAGACCATTATTGGACAATATGCCAGTGATGGTGCCACCTAAGTGAAATCTCATGTTAGAGGCAAATGCAATGAACAGAAATTGTGGGCAGCTGTATGGATATTTGGTGTTAAGCAATTATAAGGGTTTAGTTCTAGATTAACAAGATTCTAGTTCTAGATTAACAAAATTAACAAGAAACAGAGTTATCCACAAAATTAATTGTCCAAATTCAACTAATTCCTAATACTTTGTGTACGCAAAATTTAAATGTGCTGACAAGTGAAACACTGGTACATATAACAGTATCCACAGGAAAGGTGTTAAAGAAGGTACAATATAACATCAATGAGCAATATCTAAATACATCACAATGTTGATTTTTCTGTATAAAAGAAGTAGAAAGCTCTGTTTGTAAAGTAGTACTCTTTTCTAAATTTTTATAGGGAAGCTTACGAAAATGCACTTGCAACAGAAAACATTGTTTATGACTTTAAGGAAAAAGAAACAAACTAAACTTGGAAAATTAACTAAATCATTAAGAAACATGCAGCTGAAACACTTTCCTAGTCTTACTATGCTGCAGAAACTAGTCAATACAAAATATGAAAGAATAAACTACATGTAACACAAGATTAATGGACTGTATTTGGAATTTGACAGTTGTCTAGGAAACCAAAGGAGAAAAATTGGAACTTCTGTTTGAGAGGCTTACACAGAGTCTTTGGCTGAATGTAATTGTTACTACACAAGGGAGAAAATGCACATAAAGTCAACATGACAACAGAGTGCTTTACACCCAAGGTTTAACACAGCATATGAAAAATGGATTTCTCCAAAGCATTTATTCAGGTGTCATTAAACTGCCTAATAAAACATAATCAAGACTTAATTCTGGAATGTTTTCCAAATGGACTATGGAAGTATGACTTAAATCCAGTCTCTACCTGCATGTAATAAATCTAAAGGTGCAAAGGCTTATGTAAGTTAACACTTCTAGCACCTCTCTAACAGTTATCTCTTATAATTTTGAGATTTCAGTATATTAAGAAAATATTGTACTAATTAGAGGCCTATAGCTTTAAGTGATATATGTTATGGAATGGTAGCTAGTGCTGTAGCAGCTACTAGAACTCTAGTGTTCTACCTATTATAATACTAACTAAAGCAAATCGATATGTAGGAAATACATGGCAAGTAACTCAAACTAGTGTTAGCAAAATCCTTTCAGGAAGATTCCTTTAATGCTCAGTTACAGCTCCTTTCAGGAAGATTCCTTTAATGCTCAGTTACAGCTTCACTCAGTAGATAAGAAATTCCTTCATAATACAGGTTGAATTTTATTTGTATTGATTTTGGTCAGAACTTCTGTCTCAGGTCAAATTTCTTCATGCAGGCATTTTGGCTTTAAATATTAGTGACAGGCTTTTCTGTAGACATTTCATTCAAATGACAGTAAACATTAGGATTGCCCTCCTTCAGTTCAGTCTGACCTTGGACTCTTGGGCCCTTTTGAAATTGCTTACTTATTTCTGTCATAAAGTCTACTCCACTCAGACATAAAAATAACATTAATGATTGCCTTTCTAACTGTAAGGCCTAGTATCTTTACTTTCATCTGTCATAAAGAAGTTCTGAAGATTATTAGGCTATTAAGTAAGAATAAACTTAAAGAAAACTTTAAAAAATATTCAAAGCTGTTTGTGATCAGGGGAATTTATTTTTCTCCTTGATAAAGTTGCAAGAATTAGGTGTATATTTCCACTCATCATTTCAAAGTGCCCTCTATGTAATCTAAGAGTTATCACGCAACTTAGATTTAGAGCATCATTTTTTTAATAAAGAGTGCTTTTCAATGGAAAACACACTCAAATATCTGCTGAAAATAAGAATAATTTTCTATCTGTCTATCCCTGAGTGTCACTGTGGAGTTAGGTTAACTTTGCTAAAATGTGTAGGGATTCTTCATTCCTATGACTTATCCTAATTTTGTAGTCTACCAGTTTTATCCTTACTATTTAACCCCTGCACAAGAACATATACATTCAAAAGTACATGTTCTTCACAGTAATAACTGTGGGGAAATTTCTGTGCTCAAGGAAATCAAGTTGGTATCATGTTAATCGCATCTGAGAAAAAAAAATCCAGAGTTTTTAGGAGGGACACAGACGAATTCACATTCAAGTTTCCACATATATTTCAAATATTAATAAAAATGGATAAAAATATTCTTATATCAGAGTCTTGATAGTTACACTCTTTTCCTCTGTGACTGGCTTTTGAGAAGGCAATGAAGGTTGTTTGTTAAGAAAGCACATTCATTTAACATCTGAAAACGTTGTTTGGACATATTTAAAACTGAACCAAGGAATTTAGGTTCCTATGAGTATATTTTTAACCAACACAAATTTTGAATTCCTCAGTGCATCCAAATATAAAAATATAGTGCAATAATGTCTAAGAAAGGACAGCATTTTCAGGATATGCAAACCTAGGAAGGCAAGAAATTGAGACATGTGGGCCTGAATTCAGGCTACATGGACTCAGAAAATTTCTTCTTCTATTCCAGGACTACCAGGCAGTGAAAGGGCATAATTTATGAGAAATGGAGACAGACTTTTCTTCAATTAATACAGTAGCCAGGCCACTTAGTGCTATGTTGCCCTACATAAAAGGAACTATTTTTCCTGTGAACATTTAATTTCCTTCTTTACTTCTTCATCTGCATTTCTGTAGTGATTTTGAATACAAACTTGTAACTTCCTAGAATCCTATATAATCATACATAATATTTTATGGTTAAACAGATAAAGGAAGTTTCTTGCTTCACATTGTTCTTAAAATAAATTATGCTAAAAGACCATGAACACTGATCCTTTCTCACACTGAAAAGGAGGGCCTTAAAATTAAATATAAACAAATTTAAGTATAAATAATCTATAAATGGAATTGCCTGCAGTGTATACTTATCCCAAGATCTTCCTGTTGTGTACTTGTAATGAGTATGTATGGCAAGGGGGATCACAGAAGCAGTAGTGCTGATGCTCATCTCAGCCATTTTCCTTACTGGAATCCGTGATATCCTCTCAGATTTACCAGTGTGCCTCACTGCTTTCATTCAGGAAATCTTGTAAAGAAATATGGGGATGTGCCTGATGCATGTCATGGAACAGGGAGTCAGCTGTATGTGCTCTCCAGGTGATCTATACACACACAGCGACTTCAGCACCTGTGAAACAGCAGCTCTGCTGAGCAGGTACAGCATGCATGCAACTGATATATCTGGCATGTGCCAGACCCATGCATATGGACTATAACACTCAATAGATGCATATTGAAAATGGGACTGTTTGATAAGGGTATATGACATCCAGAAGGTTGACCCAAAGGAGTAGCAGGAAAAACAATTCCAGTTTGGAAAACAGACCTGTGCACATGGTAGCTCCATGATTACACTTATCTACATAAAACTACTCAGTCAAAAAAAAAGATCAATAGCAATAAAAAATTATTAACTAGACAAATAATTAATCTGATCATAAATAACCTTTTCCTTAGGTTTTTACATGTGAAAAAGCCTCATAAGCTCTTTAATTAAATATTAACTTTTTAGTTGCATTTTTCACTGTAAAACATATTCTGTGATCTGTCTTAATTGATAGAGTAAGTGAAAAGCAATTTTTCATAAGAAGATGTTACCAAGACTGGGGACCACATTACACTTTAGCAACAATTTGAAATCACCATTTTGGAGTGGATTATCTGGTACATTTTGTTGGAGATTTGGATCTCAGGCAGGGTTTTTTCTGCTGTTGTTAGTTGTTGTGTTTGTTTGTTTGTTTGTACTGCAAAGAAATAATTCAGGGGTTGTGTAATGAAAAAAATGAGAAACTGGATACTTTTGTGACATCAAATTTAACTTGCTTACTCCTGTTTAGGATTACAGTAGTAGTAGTACACACACATTATGGTTACTCAAGAGCATATGCTGTAGCTACTCTATATTTATATTTTCAAGTATCACAGTCCCTGCCTGAGCTGCTCTTACCCCTATTCCCTCTGCTTTACTTCACGATAAGGCAAGGAAAGTCAAGCAATAACAATAACACAGTAATATACTGGAGATTCCAGCTGTTCATAAAGAAAATTTTGATGAAAGCAGATGAACATGTTGTATGGTGGCAGCTCGAGTATCAAGGTCCTATGGGAGTCCTATTGGTCAATATCAAACTTAGACAAGCCATAGCAAGGTGCTTCACAGCTTTCAATCAGGAGTAGATGTAATGAATAATACCAGGTTTCCAGTTAAGAGGACACCTTTTTCCTACAGGTGATTTTTATGGTGGTTGGCAGTTAATTTGATGAACTGATTGACACCACAGCTCAGAGTGTGTACTTGAGTTCTACAAGCAGCCTAAACTAATGGGCATCAATTTTACTATAATGCTTTGAACCATTTATTTATTCAAGTGAGGAAAAAAACAATTTATCTTGCAAGTGGCAAGATCATATATTACTGATTAACAGCTGTAAGGCAAAAAAAACAAAATAGAAGAGTTGTACTGAGTGGAAAATAAGCTAACTAGAATTTTGTAAAATTGCTAACTTCTAAATGGAATTTTTTGATAAAGAACAGAGTAAATGTAACTTTCTGAAACTTATTTTCAATTATCATTGTCAGAATTCAGAAAATGTACAAATAAAGTACCAAATATCAGAAACTTGCATTTATTCTTCTGAGATTAAACTGAAGCAGAGTTCAAGCAATTCTTTTTCTTTGTCACCTTAAGGCAAGAAAAGCACATAGATAAAAGGGACCAAGATTTGTACTTTAGAGAACAAGGTCACAACTTGCTTGCCTTGTACATAGATCTCTTTTAGTATCTGCTATTCACTGATTCATCCAAAGTCTTGGGACTTCAGAAATGTCATTGGTACACAGCATACACACAACAAATTATATTGGGCTGAGATGGGAGCAGCAGAAGGAAATGGATATCATCAGTCAGAAAGTTCCATCTTACATCCCACTATCCTTTTTTTCTTCAAAAATCATTGCTCTTTTGAGGGCAAATAAATTTCTCTCCATGCCTAATCTTCGTAAGGTAAAAGTTAACTCATCTAATGCCATCTGTGAAGAAAAACAGGTGAAAGCACAAAAGGTGTCACCAGCATATTGAGTAAACACACCCTATTTTTTTATGCTTTCTTCCTTCCCCTGACACTTCCCACTCCAGGTTACCTGATAAAAAAGGGAAATGACCAAACTACCACTCTGACAATCTCAGAAGGCACAGAGGATTTGTTTCATGTTCTTCATTGAAAATGTAAAATTGTCTTTCTTTGCTAACATCTACTATTACTGAGCTGATTTGGCACAGCTCAGAAAATCAGTATAGGGACCTAATGTCTGCTCATTGAGGCAAAAATTGTAAACTGACGACACAAGCACAATTTCTGTAAATATCACGGCCTAATAAACAACATATCTGTTTAACAGGTGCTATGAAGCTTCAAATTACTGCAGCAGCTCACATTCCTGTCTTAACAACATTCCATCCCAAAATGGAGATGGGTAAGAGAGCAAATATTAAATATAAAACTGTTAGAGTTAAAACTGAATCTGTTTTCTTGACAAGTCAATTATGAATATATGTTTCTAAAACAGGCATCATTACTACCGATTCTTTATCTTGGAGTTGAACAAGGATACCCGAGACACCATAAAGAATACAAATTAAAAACTTCTTTCTTTCACATTACTACTTCAGGTACAGGCCTTGCTTGCTACTCTGAATATCACCTGAGAGCCAATCCTGCTTTTTTCTATATATATGGATTGAGGTAGTGATTTGTAAACTATGGGCTCCTTATTCTGCTGTATGGGCTTTTTTTGGCTTTTTGGGTTTTTTCTACTGTTTCTTTTTGAAATCATTTCCAAATCAATACTAACATAACACATGTATCTCTAATGTCTACGTGTCTGTAGAACCACTAGTGAAAAAAAGAATTCACGTATCAAAGTGATCTTCAGTAGATATTTTCCTTTTACCTTTGATATCTGACAGCCTTAATTATTATGATAACAATGAATGAGACAATAGGTGAATGGACAATGAAATGAAGAAATATAATAATTCTTGTGCTGATATCTTCAAACAGTGCTATTAAGAAGCATATATGAAGCTTGACAGTAATGTTACAGACAAAATGTGAACTATACATTCGGTGTGGACCTCTGGTTAATTAACAGTTGGTGAATCCATTCTCTCCTACACACAACCATGCAAAAATGGCACAGAAAGAAAATATTTCTTTACATATTTTTTACAAAATTTATCTAATAAGAAAATTTCTTCAAATACCACATACGCATATAAAACAGCAGTAAACAGCAATGTAGATTTTATCCCTGAATCATCAGAATCTGAGATGCTCAGAATCTTACGAGACCTTCTCTTCCTGAGTCTGAATATCACCAGATTTTTCTTCCTAGGAAACAAGGTCACTTCTATAAAATGCTTGGAATTAATCTTGTATACCTTGATTATAAAATGATCTGATTTTGTGAGGAAGACTACTGCATTACAATATCACATTAAGAGTAAGAGACCAGATATCAGATTTAACAGGGTTAAAAAGAAAAAAAATCACACCATCATCACAATCAGTCAGTACAAAATGGCTTTGAATTCCCCATTCCATCTTTGACTCTACCTTAACAGCAAACCAGAGGGAAAAATCCAATTCCAAAATGTGGGAAAGATCACGTTGCCATGATTGATTATGGGTAAAATGAAATGTTTTGCCAGCTTACCTGATTGAAAGAGAATGAAAAATCACTGCAAAGCCCAGCATCCAAAAATAATGTAATATATGTCTCCTCCTGAAACAGTCCAGATTTTCATACACAAAGGGTTACTAATTGATCGTAATTTCTGTATTCTCGGTGGAAAACATAGAGACCTTTCCAGAATCCTCCCTGCTTCTGCCTCCGCTTCCTGTTCTCAGTCACTCTATGGTACCCAACATATATGAGAAAACAGCTTATTCTGCGGAGGGGGGCCGGGGAGGGGGATGCAGGGGCGCAGTGACGAGCCCGCAGCACCTGACGTGGCAGCTCCACCTACTGGTGGCGATCCCGAGCGCGGAGCCAGCGCAGCCTGCTCTGCTCTCCTCGGCTCTGCTCTGCTCTGCTCTCCTCGGCTCTGCTCTGCTCTGCTCTCCTCGGCTCTGCTCTGCTCTGCTCTCCTCGGCTCTGCTCTGCTCTGCTCTCCTCGGCTCTGCTCTGCTCTGCTCTCCTCGGCTCTGCTCTGCTCTGCTCTCCTCGGCTCTGCTCTGCTCTGCTCTCCTCTCCTCTCTTTTCCTCGGCTCAGCTCTGCTCTGCTCTGCTCGGCTCTCCTCAGCTCTCCTCGGTTCTGCTCTCCTCTGCTCGGCTCTCCTCAGCTCTGCTCAGCTCCCACCCGCACTGCCAGCGGCTCCTGCGGGCAACCAGCACAGGACACCGACACCACCGAGCTCATCATGGAACAGCCCCTCAAAATACCTTCTTCTTGTAATAATTACGCTTAAAAACAGCTGTCCGTATACATTGAAGACAGCGTTCGGGTTTAAATGCGCTGGTTCCTTTAAAAGGCATGGGAAGGGAGGAATGTGTAAATAACAGAGAACAGACACTGACTGCCTCCCTAACTGGTGCATGCAAAACTTGCTAATTATCTTGATATTTTCTTATTCGTTAAATACTACCATGCATTTTTGGCACCATGTTCATGTCTTCCAAGTGTGTAAAATGTAGTGTGCTTATGTAAAAAGCAAAGCTTAAAGTCTTTCCCTTAGGCTTCCTGGGCACGAGCAGATTTGTATCTGCTTACCTAGGATTCCTCTGGCCATCCTGGGAAGAATTATTAGAGCAGTGGCTCCAGCACCACCTGCTCCATGGGCAGCAGTATTGAGTAAATAATGTCCTTCGGGCAGCATATTTTTTTTGCCTTGCCTGGTAGTTTGAGGAGTATTGTGTCTGTGGAAAGTGAAGTGTAGAAATGCTGAGCAGTGTCAGCAAGTGTGTGCAATATAATGACTCACAGCCTTGGGGTAGAGGCCACTACGGATGCTACCTTATTGAAAATCAAGCTACCAGCTTTGTTCAGTCATGTGGGATTTAATAAACAAACATGATTCCACAAAACAAGAATAAATGAGTACAAGAAGCAATTCGTATATTGCTTTCTTGTAGCCCTGTAGTTCCTTTAAGTACCTCTTCCACAGAGCTTAGAAACAGCCCCATGCTCTGTCCCCTGGTCACACCATTTGTTTTGGAAGCAAGGACCCCAGGGCAGGCAGCACGTATCCACCCTGACAGCCCCCACCAAGTCACAACTGCACAAAGCAGTAGGAGTGGTGATAACTGCCTACAATTCATGTCCCATATTCCTCATATCAACAGATATCCCCTTTTCAGTTAGCATTTACCCTAAAACATTTGTGTCAATTTGTGAGTAGTCCTTTTGATTTTAGTTACACTTGCTGTGTGCTTGACAGATATAAACATCAAATTCCTGGATCTGGTGGCAGGAAACAGAAATACATTTTCAGGGGATGTATGTATTCCATATGTACAGAATAATCACTACATAATAAGTGAAAGAGATCTATCCTCACCTTCAAAATGTTTGGGTTTTGTAAACCTTGGGCATACAGGGACACTCCTGATCATACTGTTCACACAAGTCCCCTGTTTGCTTCAAAGAGACTTTGTGAATGTGAACATATATCACAGTCCTATTGAAAAAAAAAGGGGTTTTTTTTATTTTAATATTATAAACTTCCAGAAGTTAAGAAGGAATATATTTTAAATTTAAAAGTGTTCATTGTCTCTACAGTATGGATTTTGCTTTCATGGGATTATGTTGACCTAGCAAACCCATGAATGATGAAAAGCTGGTGTCTGCATTTTAAATTGCTTAGCAACGTTTTTTTGCAAACACATCATGTTTTGGAAATCAAACCAGTCCTTGAATAAGACTTTCATTTGCTTACATTTCTTTTTTTTTTAATAATTTTTAATCTTAAAAAAAATTCTTAGGAGTCTTTGGAAGTTTTCTTTACAAAGTCTTTATGTCATTGTCCAAAGTTAATCATCATCTGGTAACATCAGTGTTATAGAGAAGTAATACCTGTTGAATTTGTTTCTCCTGGAAAAATAAAGAAATTTGAATCTAATTAACAAACTATTTCAACTTTGTTTAAAAATAAGAAGCATAGTCCTTAATACTAGCTGTGTCATTCCAACAGAAATCTGTATATGAAAAACAGTTTTGAACCTGAGCTGGTTCAGAGATTTGATTCTTTGTTAAGTTTTATAAGCATGTAGTTTTAGAATAGCTAATTTTTGTGGATCAATGTTCCACAAGATGGCCAGATTACCATGAAATTACTAGAGAACCCCCAGTCCTGCTTTTTCGTGGTAGTATCCTTACATTTATTGTGATCTTCTGTGATATGCCAGTTTGCACAATGACTATACTTACTGTATTTGTCTATAGCAAGACAGTCTTCTTAAAACTGTGGGTGTGCTATTAGAGAAATGTTATGTCACTGATATAAACAGTTCAATTATCAACCTTCACACTAAAAGAATAATCCAGAAAATCTAATTTTTGTTTGTAGAACAGCTCATGCCACACAAAGTAAATGTTCATTTACAGAATCACAGAACAGTTGTGTTGAAAGGGATCTCTCAAAATCATGTAGCTCAACCTCTCAGCTAAAGAAGGTTCACCTAGAGCAAGTTGCAGGATCACATACAGCTGGATTTTGAATATCTCCAGGTAAGGAAACTCCACAGCCTCTCTAGGCAGTCTGTTCCAGTGCTCTGTCACACTCAAAGTAAAGAAGCTCCTCCTCATGTTCAGATGGAACTTCCTGTGTTTCAATTCGTGTCCACTGGGCACCATTGGAAGGAGTCTGGTCTCATCTTCTTGACATTTGTCTTTAAGATATTGTATGCATTGATAAGATCCCCTCCGAGTCATCTCTTCTCCAGGCTAACCAGGCCCAGATCATGCATCATGCATGGCCTATATTCTTCTTTAATCATGTACAGACTTTGAATAATGTTCTTAAGAACTTTGAAAACTTTCAGTGGAACAACAGGGTATAAACAAATAGTTATATACATTTATAATATAAATGCAGCAAACCATCTATATGGACTAACTCCCCTCAAACCCCTGAATCTTTAAATATGAAAATTTCATTTGAAAAAACCCTCCATATAGAATGCATATATGTGATATATAGTATATATACAAAATCTACTTTTCTTCTACCTCACTAGATCCCACTGCCAGATCTGAAAATCAGAAGTGGCCATGCAAAGGACAACAACAAACAGACTACTTTGACAAAAGTAATTTATAACAATTCCAGCCTGACACTTGTTTCAATTTAAATTATGATTACAACTTTTAATGAATGTTCAACTCAGAAATTACTTTTTAAAATGTAACTTGAAAAGCCCTGACATTTCTAAATAATCTGTCTAAGAATCCTGCCCCAGGTGCAGTTTTGCTCCCAGTAAAGACTGAATAAATGCAAAGCTATCCAGTCACCTTTATCTAAATAGCTGAAATACAAATGTTGAAATATCTTAGTTCCAAAGAGAAAAATAATTTTTAAGCATTAAATATTAATAAATACAGTCCCTGTATGAGGCACAGGCAAGGTGAACTGTAAGGACAAGCCCTGTACATAGCTCACATATAAGTTTTCAGCAATTAAGTAATCAACTTGTTTTAACATCAAGTATTTTATTTGATTAATACAATTAATTTTTTACAAAAATTCTCCTTAGTAATTCTCAGGCACTTTTGTGAACTAACATACTTAAAGGCACCAAAATATAAAACATGACATTATAACTATTCCTTCAACTACTTTCCAATGTTATCTTTAGGAAGAGATCAAAATTGCAGTATTTAGCTAAGTGTAATGAATGTGACTTTAATTCAAGTTCAACACTGGCTGGTATAAGTATCTAAATCTCCTTAGTTTCTCTCCTTTTTTTCCTCCCTTTAACCCTAGTGTGCCAACCCCTCCCCCCCCCCCNCTGCACTTTTATTTGAGAATCTATTTTAACAGGCCATAGAGCATACTATCTGAAAAATTAGCTGTGTTAAATTATTCCTAACATCATAATAAAGATATATGGTCAGCAATCTGTACTTTAATGCTTATAGATTTTAATAATAACAAAATTATTTTAACATGTTATTATATAATATTTAAACCCCTCCAACTCTTGTGGAAGAACCAATAAGAAGGCCATACTCAAATGGACTCAGTTGTGATAAGTCCATTCATTCAGTAAAAATAAACTAAAAATAAGTCACAAAGCATAAAACACCCCAACCACCTTCAATATGTGCCTAAGTGCTTCCAAAATATTGATCTCAGGTTACAAGTTTCCTGTCATTCAGATGAACCACAATCACAACCATGAGCTTAAGTTACCATGAGCTGAACAAAATGTACACAACAATTACAGCTTAGAGATATCTTTAAATGTTCACTTTATAAATGCGCACACTCTGTTCATATATTTAGAAAGAGAAGGACTCTCGTATCTACATTTTGAAGAAATTAAATCATTGTATGAAATTGATGTCTAAGTTCAAGATGATTACCAGAGACAATAATAAAATAACTGATTAGTATAAAAACTTTTCTCATGCCAGTGATCCTGGAGGTAGAGGTGGGCCAAACTGCATCACTACTGATCTTCAGGAGCTTCCCAGCCAAACTCACTTGGCATTGTTCACTACTTAGTGAGTGATTTGAAGAAAAGTTCCATAGGTTAACTGGAAAGAGGTACCTTTCCCACCATATATGTTCTAGATGTTTCTCTCCTCTAGTACGTAGTAGGTGCTGCATCTGCTGCCACTGCAGAAGTAGTTTACAAATTTCTGAGTGCTAGAAGCAATATTTCTTCTGATCTTGCTTATCTTGCTTTATAACTTTTTCAAAAAATTATTTTATGTCTATTTCATCACAACACAGAAGAACCATAGAAGGCAGCTAATTTATTAGGAAATATGGGTTTTGCATGACATATGCCTCAAGAACTAACAGAAATACAGGCAAACAGGTTAGGAGGATTCTGAAAAATACTAGATAAGTATGTGAGTAATAAAAGTTAGAAAGGCAACAGGCACTGACTCAGATAATAAGGGTTCAATATCTAAGGCTTGCAATCTTCTTGTGTAACTTCCAGAATTTACTGTATGTATTGTCTCAGTTCCTCTCCTATGAAATGGAGATAATTCCTGATGTCAGAAGGGGCTATAAAATAAATTAATTTTGTTAGAAAACAAAGCTGTAGAGATCAAGAGTGAAGAACTATTTTGTTATTCCTTGTAATGTCCAAGGAGGTCAGCCAGGCCTAGGAAGCTATATTTCAAGCACCATGGAAGCTATTTCAAGCACTATTATTTCACAGGACATGGACCATGTTCAAAAGGATCTAACATATATACAACAAGACCAATAAACAAAGATGAAATGAAAGCAATCGATTTCAGAGTGAACAAATACAATTTAAGGTAGGCAGATTTTAAGAGGTGGAGAAATGAATTAAATGATACCTCAGCAACAAGTGCACTAGTGTGCTCTCAAAGCTAGTAACAAAATCTAATAATGTTCTCCCAGGACACCTATAAACAGAGAGATTGCATTCATATGTTTTCATTCCATTTATTGCTACTGAGTCATGTGGTTTAATTGGTCAGATGAAGGGTAATCATCACTTGGAGAGAGGGGAGGTTTTGTTAAGCAAACCTCAAGTTATGATTTATTTATTTGCTAGTCTTTAAAAGCTGGAATGCCTAGAATAATTGCTCTGTTTAATAACATATGCTTGCCAAGTTGATTTTGCTTTAAAAAGTTTCTCTGCATCTCATAGTACATGTGGCAGTTATCTGCACTAAAAATAGTACCTTTATAACTAGAGTATGGAAATATATTACACTGAGAAAGATGACAGAACATTTCAAACAATTGACTAGCATGTTAAAGAAAAATAATTGTACCTTGCTTTTGTCCATGATAAGGATACAGAACATGTAAACTGCTGCCCCAAATCGTAAAGTAAAGGCATACAATGTCACAGAGAGCAAAGATGGAAATGATATGTTCTTTTCAAAACCATTGTACTTCTTTGTCAAGTCTGTATCCACCACTGGTCATTAAAAGGGTCTTCAGTGTTAGCCTCAAGCAGCAAAGAAATTCCTGGCTTTAAAGCTTGAAAATATTATAAATGTGGTATAAAATAGTCCCTTCTTCAAAAGTAGCTACCAAGACCAAAGAGTTTTCATTATGTAGAAAAATGTTCAGAAATCTTTTAAATTCCAAAGCTTTTTTTTTTTTTTTTTTTCAGACAGAAGTATTATCTGGACGCCTGCACTAATATACCTCAGATGCAAAGATTTTAGATCTGAAAGCATTGTAACAAAATCCAAAGATTGCTAATGATTAGTAGTCACCAAAGCAGTTTCTCTTAAAGTAACTGGAACTGGGAAAGGAATATTAATAGAATAACATTAAAGTTCAGTTTCACTTCAATGAGTAATTTGCAAAGGTGACTCTCAGACATTAAAGGCAAGAATAATTTGCTTTATGATTTTATAAGAACTAAACAAAGGCTAATAACTTTTTGAGATTAATTTATGTCTTTTAAAAAGATGACACATCAATAAATCACTGTTCAATCTGCAGATCTGTCTTTTGCCTTAGCAATTTACTAGAGTTTGAGAGTTTGAGATTTCTGGATTAAAAAAAGATAAAAAGGAAAATAAAGGGTTCTACATATGTGAAACAGCAATTTTTTGAGGCATGTAAATGACAGGCGTAGATAAGTATCTGTTGGCCAGAATAGCTCCCAGCATTGCTCCTTAAGCTTAACATCCCATGCGCTGTGGAAACTGGAGTTTGACCTTTTGCTCCATCTCTTCTGGGCAAATGTTTTTGCATGATTTAATAGAATGGTTATTTTTTATGCAGATGACTGTTAGCCATGCTCTAAGAGGCAAAGAGAAATTTCTGGTAGAAATGAGCTCTATCAGCATGGTTGAATAAGCAGAAAGATTCTTCCAGCTATCCTAGTTTCAGGACACTTGAAAAAAAATCAGAAAATTAGATTTGTTCAATGCATATTTGTTTTCATTCCTATGGAGTTCCTATAATTACTATTAAAATTATTAATAAAACCATGGATAAATCATGTTTGTAGGTATTGTTGGATAGCTTTAGGAGATTTAGAATCATCTCTGAGAGATTTGCCAGGATCTCTCTGGATTTCTTCTAAAATTTTCACAGAGAAACTCTCTAATTTCTCATAAATGTAACTATTTGAAAGTTTGTGCCACTTTGTGAAAAATCTAAGTTTTGTGGGAAAATAAAAACTTAGAAAACTGAGGATCTCAGCAGTTAAGTCTATTGTCTTTTATTTACTGTGGCACTTTATTTTGGTATATGTGACATCATATTTTACTTCTACTTTTCATGGAAGATACAGGAAATGAAATCTTACTTTGCCAATGAGCTTTACCACCAAGATGTAATTGCCATACACCTACAGATTATAGAAGTGAGAAGTGAGTAGAAGGATTAAGATTACAGAATAAAGTTTCCTTGGGTTTGTGTGTATTTTTTAAAATGCAGCTGAAATTAATGTTTGTTACCAGCACACCTTTAACTAAATTGCTACTCTACTGCAAAGAATTACGTATTAGTACTATTATAAGTAATAAAGATTCATATAATTTCCAAATTTTTGTAACAGTTTTATCTCACTTTTAATGTTACAGATTTTAATTATTCAGATGGTATTTATTTTTTCTTAGATAGCATAGAAGTTCTTGGTTAGTTTATGAAGTTGAATTAATATTCAAAACTTTAATATTACATATTCCAATGAAATTATAATTTTGCAAAAAAATACATTCAAAAAGTGACTTTAGAACTGGGCTTTCGAATATCAGCTTCAGCGGTTTTGGTCTCAATTAGGCCTATATGCATTTCCGTATCTGTACAAAGTTGTCAGAGTATATTCCAAAGCATCTCGCGCTGTGTGGGCAGTGCGGGCACTGAGGAGCCGTGGCCGTGGAGCCGGGCCGCGCTCCAGCACCGCGGACAGCGCCGGCTCAGGGTGACACCGGCGGCACTAATCGGGGGAAACCCCTCACAAGTAGGAGTAGCTCTGTATAAAGTAGTATTTTAAGGAAAAATTTCCTTAGAGTCAAACCACAGCGCATTTTTTTGGTGACAACAGGATTTCTAAGATGCTCAGTCCATGCTCACACTATAGGTGTTTTGACCTATTGTTGTCACTGCTTGCCATGTTTCAATATTTTGGAGTCCTTTTACGGTCCAAGATCCCATTGTAGGTCTTAAACAAGCATGAAAATGGATCATTTTCCTGGGACACTCCAAGGCTTTGGGATAACCGTGATGAGTGGTTTAAGGTGCCACAAATATCTGTCATTACTCAAATCAACTGTCTCTTTAGCTACTCCCTTATGTCAACAACGCTGATTTTTTTGATGAGTTAGATCATGGATCCTAATTATAAAGTCCACAGTTTTTAATCTAGATCCATTCCTAGTTTGCACTTTCTCCTCCCCCAGGCCCCATGTTTTGGTATGATTAAATTTTCCTCCACAGCTGAGAATTGCTGAGCCAACCCCACATGCAGGTGGCTGCGAGCTGTGTGATGTGACAGAGCAGGTGTATGTGATAGAAATAGAAGATAAAAGTAGAAACAGTCAGCTACACAGCATTCCAGTATAAGGTATCCTTTAGTAACACTAAATCCAACACTGCTATTATAGGAATTGTGGCTAGAGACAACTGGGGTGAGGCAGTCAATTGGTACATTAGTCTTTTACAACTAACAGTATACAGAATACCAAAGATCAGTTTGAAGATGCTATAAAATGAAATGGAGCCTTAGATTAAAGTAAGTAAAACAGGTCACCCTAAAACCTCTTTATTGAACAATAATGTAATAGTCCTGGCTACATACAAGCATCCATTCCTTCTGTCTTACTTAACAACTTCTTTTTTTTTTCAGTCTGGCTTTCAATATATATAAAAATGTCATTTGTGTTTTGAAGGGTCAATAATCAAAGGGAAAAAAC
This sequence comes from Pycnonotus jocosus, assembly GCA_013400435.1. Lineage (NCBI taxonomy): Eukaryota > Metazoa > Chordata > Aves > Passeriformes > Pycnonotidae > Pycnonotus > Pycnonotus jocosus. Next base: position 23,865 of record VWYP01023946.1, read on the forward strand.
ATGCACTCTTATTTTCTACTGTTCTGTAGGGGAGAGTTCTGCATAAAGAATGATATCTTTATTTCTAAACATGCATTAGTACATAGTAAAATAAAGATATCAGGCAGAACCTTGAGTTTTCTGCAATTACGTGCATACTAATGTATTCAAATACTTCATTGTAAAAAAAAATAAAAATCATGTTGTGTACTTTAGCTGTTCAGGCAGTTTTCAAGAATTGTTAAGCGCTGCTCAGTGTTGCCGTATTTAAAGCAGTGTGCTCGGGGTGACACAGGCGGTGCGGGCTGGGTGTGCGGGCTCCAGCGCTCGGGCCCGCCAGGAGGTGGAGCCAGCACGGAATCCGCTGCCGCTTCCTTTCCTCCCTCTCCGCTCTCCCCCCTCCTTTTTTTTCCCCCATAACCAATTTTCTGATCGATGCCGGGATTCAAGGAGTGAATCTCAGAACAGGAAGCAGGCGAAGAGACTACAGAATACTGCAGAGGCTCCTTTGTTGCTTTTATGGGGAGGTTCTTTATTTCTTTCCTTTTTCATTTCAGTGAAATCAAGAGTTTACAAGCTTCTTTGCCCAGGAACCTGTACCTGCAGTAGAAGGAGCCTCTCATCATCTATCTACAAGTGTATGGATATTTCTTATGCTATGATTTTTAATTCTCTTTTAATCAGGTAAGGCAGCATTATATTTAACTAGAATGCTATAAACCAACAAATTCTAGCTGGTTTTTAGAGAGATTCTTCTCTTATGGTGCCACACCTAGTTTTCAATTAATATTAATAAAGCAAGAGGAGAGGAAATAATAGCCATCTTTGCCACTGCATGGGTTTTTCATAGCATTTAATTGGGTCTTAGCACAATAATGAAAAATGATGTTGCTCTTTGCAGCTTTCTGGTCCTACGTTTTGTAAGCTTGCATGTTTGTAACAAGAATTACTTTTGAGTTTGTGTTTTTCATCTTAATTGTGTTAATTTGTTGCTGTTATTTTAAGGTGGTCATCCACAAGTGTTTTCTTTTTCTACTGGAGGCTACATTGGTGCTGTATTCTGAATAAAAATTGGAGTGTGTTTCAAAGCACACAATTACATTCCTGGGATTGCACAGTTTTGATGCAGAGATGTACTGTTGCTTCTTTGTAGCATTTTCAGTGTGAGGCTCTCTTCCTAAATTCGTCATTTTTTTTCTGTGAGGCATAGGAGATTTATAGGATTCTCCCCTCCCTCATCTCCCAAAACAGCCTCTCCCTGATGGAAGACAGAATGGAGGACTTGTCTGTGACTAAACATGGTTTTGCACTGCTGCATATACCATATGAAACACATATGTTTTGTGAATTGTTTTATAGATAAGAATGAAATTTTTATTTTGAAAGTTCATTCCATATTGCATGAGAGAAAAAAAAATCATTATTTTTTTAGAAGCATGATACCACTGGGAGAGACAGCAGAATGACTCAGGAGGTGGGAAGCTCATGCAGCACCCCCTGACTCTTCTTTCAAACCTTCTGGTCTTTTTTCTTACCTTCTCTTAATTACATCAATAATGGTTTTAATTGGGAAAAGAAACACAGAAATATATTGACTTACAAAGTCATAGATCAGAGAAGGGGCTCAGTAACCAGTTTTTGGAAAAACAGAGAATGTGCAATCAGGTTTTTTTTCCCTGTTGCTTTCTATTATAAGGTGGTAAGTAGGACTTCATCGAAATTTTCACACACCTGTGTAAAGGCAAACTTTTTTCTTTTTGTGGCAATTAGTGAAGCAACAGAAAATTGCCTGTTGGGATTTGAATGCTTGATGCTGTGTTGGCTTGGGATGATTCCATAGTTACAGATGAAACATTACAAAGGTTCACACACATTCTCGCCATCTCTGCAGGTTGCCTGCTTAGCTGCATTTTTCTGATCAATGTTTTCAATATGCATATGTGGGTATGGCTGAGCCACTGCAATGTCTCTTTGCTAGATGGTAAAGGTTCCTTCATTATTGAAGGGATCTGGAGAAATGATGGATGATCATGTCCAAATGATCTGCAATTTCCTCTGGTGACAAATGCATTAAATAAATGATGCTCTCATATGTCTATAGGCCCCACTTCAACAAACAGACATGTCAATGGGATGACTCACATTCTCAATATTAGGCAAGTGGAGAAATACCTGGCTCTATCCTCTTGATTTTTAGACTGCAACAGTTTTCAGAGAAAAATAATATTTGTAATCACAGAAATTTTGCAGTGTTTATAAAATGCAGTTAGTAGGTCAAATGGGCATGTAGCTTCAAAGGCAATCTTTGGATTAACTCTTCTGTTCAAAAAAATAAAAAGAAAAATCAATTGAGTTATTATAGCCCTTAAAGGAAAATATTGAAGCAGAATACTTACAGATTTTGAGTATATTTATTATGAACATTATGTCTTGGGAAATAGAGGCACATAAATGGCTGTATCATATCAAAGCTTGATACAGTTACCTTTCTCTAGGAATAAAGTTGGGTATTTCTGAAGGAGTTCAAGCAACACTTGACCCTAAGAGAAAGCTGACTCTCCCTATATTGTGTGAAACTTAAGTATAGGGGCTATTAAAGCCTTCTTGTTATTTTTGAATACTGAATTACTCTATTTGTACTCATATAAGCATCAGATCTCAACAGCAGAGGCCAGTGTACCCACCCTGCAGCAAGAGCAAGAGCTCAGCATCAGTTACGCTGCCAGTGCTGCTTCCTTGATTTCATCTCAGACCTTGATGAATAGATTTGTGTGATCACTACCTGCAGCCTTGCTCCCCCCCCAAGTAGCCCTAAAAACTCTTCCAGCAAAGGGGTGGAGAGGACACTGAAATCTAATATAGTCTATCTGCTTGACTCATACTTGGTAGCAAGAAATGCAACCATAATCCTGTTAAGCACTCAGCTCTCAGCTGGAGCACAAAAAATCTCAGGCGAGATTTTTGCCATGTTGCTTTCAATGTTTTAAGGCCATAGATGCTTCCACCATCTTCTCCAAACCACAGGATGGATCCTTTGCAGCTGCAGACCCTGGTCCTGCATTCCCCCTGAGTGGAAGGAGGCTCTTGCCCATCAGAGCCCTCCTGTTCCTCTCTCTTTGCCCTCAGTCCCAGCTTGCCAAGCAGGTGTCAGGAATTGCAGGGCTTTCTTCTAGAGGCTTCCCGAAGTCAGTCAAATAAATCCATTTCTTGTACCTTCTCTCATCTCGCAGACACCCACCAGTTCTAGAAATGCTGGGTGAGAAGACATTTCTACCAATGGTCACTTGTCCTCCTATTCTTCTGTATCCTCTGTTCTTCTGGCTTTGAAAGACAAACAATGTGGCTCATTTCCCAGAGGTGGTAATGAGGAGAGGCAAATGACGTTGTGAATTACTAAATCCCTCAAGGATTAAAAAAAAAAGCTGAGGAAATTATTCATTCCTACCTAATGCATGATACACTGCATTGTATGAAGTGTACTTAATACATGAAGATACATTGTAAAAAAGGTTTGGGACCAAAATACTGACAGAGGACAATTGAAAGAAACATTGAATAACTATATTCACGCTCTTCAGTTCAAATTCTGAGTTTGCAACTTCACCTCTCTTATTTTTGCTTCTGAACCTACTACTTTGTTTCTTTTCCAACCCTCACCTCCAACTGAAATTTGGCTGCTTCTTCTGGGTTGGGACCAGCAGAAGGGCTCTGCTTCCACTCCTGCTTCCAGTGTTGGGTGCCTCAGCCGTTCTCAGTGTTAACTGCACTGAAGGGGCTGCTAATGTAGAAACACAGCCAACACATGGCAGCTCTCTAAGTATTTATTACAAGCTGCTAAGAAGCTTTTTCTGAGCATATCTAGAAATTATTTTAGAGAAGTGTTGAATGGCCAGATTTCAATAAATTTAAACAGGAGCAACAAGACTGAAACTCATATATTGCCTGATCAGCCTACTTGACACAATCCAGAATAAAGAGATTGTAGCAAAACTTCTCAAAAAAACTAGCTGGAAATACATTTTAATGCTGCAGTATTACCACCATGCTTATTAAATAAACACAAAACCAAGTTTTGATCTTCCTGCTAAAAAATCCAACAACATAGATTCATCATCCTTGCCTGCTGTTTTTTAAACTTGTAGATTAGGGAAATAATACTGTCAAACTTTTTCCAATAAGCAGACTAAAAATGTACTTTTTCTAATAAATGGTGAGGTTTTTGTTGTTATAAGCATTCAAAATGAAAGAGGATATATGAATCTGCATTGTGAAATTGATATTTTCTTTCTAATTTCATTGAAAGAAATATCTCCCCATTTATAGGGCCATAAAGAAATAAATCAAGTCTCAACAATTAATATTTGGCAAAGCTGAAAGCATTATGTTTCACATGATGGAAACATCAAGCAAACAAAACTCTGTCAGGTTGTTCATACTGTATGGAAAAATTTAAAAATAAAAAAATTAGGAATAACTTATGTCTCTCGACCTGAGGTTCAGTGATTGTCCTATGTGAAGTTTTCTTAGGCTTTGTTTAATTGTGATGCTACTTGCTTCTTCACTCCTTGCTTGGTTTCTGCTGATTTTGGCTAGATCAATTGTTGTAGCTAATGCTAGCTGATTCTCACCATCTTTCTGGAGATCCTCACATGTTGTTGCCATTATGCATTAAAAATGCAAACCCTTCACCAGGAAAGAGGCTCATGTTCAATAAGATAATGATTGTTCCCTGCAGGGTACAGCTACCTTACCTGCACAAACTGATAACAAATAGCATGAGCAGGCATGCGTTTTAAGATGATGCATGTCCAGGTTTTGAATGTACAGCAAGTGGTCTTGTCTTGTGAGAGGGGGTGCCTGGGTTTTATGTGGTGCTCATTGTCTGGTCTTAAACGGAGTTGCACCATACAGATTTGAGTAATTCAGATGTCAAACCGCCTGCTCTAGCCAAAACATTGGGTACTGTTCAACACTGCAGTAAAAAGCAGGATGGCAGCAGGTCCAGCCAGCGCTTAGCTTAGCACTTTGGTTTCAAAGGCAGCATTTGTACTGTATGGAACTGTACAAGCTTATCTGATTATTTTGGCCTGTTAACTTCTGACTCCATAGCTTTCTGGACACTGATACTGAACTAACTTAGTTAAAGCTGCAATGTTTCCCTATCTACTGTTGTCATTCCTCTCACAGCAGGGTCGGGGTTGCTTTAGTTGAATTAATAACTGCAGGCTTTCAGAGTGGGGCAGAAACACTCTTCCTATCTAAATAGGAGCTAATTATACAGAAATTTTTTTTCTATACCATCTTCACCATGTCTCACCATCCTCTGTGTAACTGCAAAGTCCTCCACAGACTTTGACCCCAATGTAGTTTTGTTTGATGATAAATGTAAATGACTCACTCTGAAATTAGGAGTCTGACTCAAGTTCTCTAAAGCAATACACTGTGTTCTAGACTCACCCATTTGTCTCAGTAGGATAACATCTATCAGGAGCTGTATTTCATACATGTATACAAAATGGAGACAGATACATGCAAAAATATTTGAAAGTCTGTGACCTCAAGAAAAACAGTGGCCAGAGTTTAATGAATCATAAACTGTGGGGAGCAAAGTTAGAAACAAATGTTCTATGCCGAGATACTGGGATCTGAATTTGCTGTTTAAAAATGTGTTCCATAAACAGGTGCCAGCATCCAAGTATCTAAACAAACCATGTGCTTATAGGCAAGTATATGGCAAATTTATAATCAAACTCTATAATGAAACAAGGACTCTGCCCAGGATAGTTGAAAATTGACAGCCTATCTCCAAGTATGCTAATTGTATTTTGTGTATAGTGAGCACTAGTACCAAAGGCAAACCAGTGGAAAATCCTACTTCTTGGGCCACAAGGCAGGCTCTGTTAGATAAGTCTTCCCTCCTGGAAGTCTCTGGCAAAGTTATTTTAACTGGCACTGTAGCACACAAGGTTGTATCCAAAGAGTTTAACAGGTGTATTTGTAGAGCGTGTGAGCTCCATGTGTTTTCTCTTTGCTGAAAGTCAATAATGCAACCATGGAAACTAAAAGATAAGTACTGACACCAGGCAGGATGAAATAATCTTCCATCTGTAGTTGTGTTAACCCGAAAGCAGACATGGGGCAAACACTGCACGATTGTTTGCAGATTGAGACTTCGGTGATGGCTGCATGAACACCCTGTGCAAATGCATTCACATAGGTTAGATTTTTCAGTGTAGAGGCTGGTTTCCATTTTGTAAGATGAGAAGCACCACAAAAGTGTTGACAGTAAACAGCCTCCCAAGTACCACAATAATACTACTGAAAAGTTCTCCTAGTGAAGCAATGAGAATATGCTTTGAAAATGCTGGGGGCAGGTTGAGCTCTATTTTCATTTGTCTTCTGGAAAATACTAATAAAATGGAAAGCACAGAATTTTACTCTCAGAAGCTGGGAAGATGTAAATCTTTAAAGTTATTAAGAAAGTCAAATTGATTAGAAAATAATAGACTATAAATGTTACCGGGCCACACTTAAGAGTCCCTTTTCAACAGAATAACATTTTACATCTTGCAAACAGTTTGCTTTTATAGTTATGTTGGCTAAGTATATACAATAGTCATAATATTTTCAAGACTTATTGTTTCAAATATTTTTATGATATTTTGAGTTGGAGTTAACATTTAAAGTGCTTCACAGCCTTTACATTTGTGACTATAAAAAGATATTTGTGCATTTGGCAGATGAAATTTTTTATGAATATCATGATGTTTGATCTGTTGCAAAGCTTTGGCCCTCGAAGCCAAGCTGAAGGCTTTCTCTCTCACACAGAGAAATCTGGTACTTGACTCCACTAGTATTCTTCAGGGGGAAAAAACCCCTGAACATAAGTCTCAGAGAATGATGATGATGATGACCTTTAATGTTATATGGGACACTTGGGTGTTATTACTCATGCTGGTATCTTGCTCTGTGCAGTGGCAGAGGCTGGAAACTCTGGAGAAGTGTTCTCTATTGCTGGGAAAGGGATTATGTAGCTTTTCTCAGTATTGACCTCACTTCCAAATTAGTTCACAAATTCACACATTCTCAGAATAATCTGTCCTTAGTGAGAAAGATGAAGGATATGATGCAGAATGGAGTGAGCTGGTGAGGTGGTATAAATATTGTGAGGATGGGCAAATGGCTCTGAAATTGTGGTAAGAAGAGGATATATAATCTGGGAATCTAGAGAAGAGTGAACTGATGGGCAAGAAGCAGTCAAATGTAGGGTGGGGGAAACAGAAATTTTAGAAGGGTATACGAATTGAGTTTATATGAAAAAAATGTTGAATACATTGTAAAGGAAATATTGACATGTGTATCCATGCTTCTGTATGGAAAGAAGCAGTGTGGCATGCATGGCTCCTGTTGAAAAACGTCCTTGCAGTGGTACAGCTCCAAGTTGCAAGGGATGCTGTGAGCAAGGAGTGCTTCTAAGAACTCTTTGGGGAGCTCCTGTATTCTCTCTAATCAGAACCTGTTTTGCTGGCTCAAACATAGTGGGAATGGAAAAACTCTCCTGAGGAGGTTTTCAACATCTGCTCTGTTGTTTTATTCACACGTATCAACAAATGCAAATGGAGGATATAAAAAACCTGTACATTTAGGAAATTATTCTGAACTGGAAAAAAATTATCAAACTCCACTGAACAAATTTCAGTTCCAAATAGTCCAGTTACAATTTGCTGCAGTTGTATTTTAGCCTAGAATTTTGTAGATTGTCTTCAGCAATCCTTCTTTTTTCCCCATAGTTATAAAATACTATAATGAACAAGCTCCACTCCTTTTTTTAAAAGTTACCTTGAAACTGAATCTGCATTTTAAAGCAAAATGACTGAACTTTAAAGCTGTTAATTGTTTTCTACCTCTTATGAAAACAATCAGGAACCATAAAAAATTAGTTTGGGGCATGTATATGATGTAAGTATTCAGCTTTCCTTTTCTGGCACACTTCCATACTTCTGTGCCACTTTTTTTTTTTTTT
>VWYP01023946.1:31872-61062 GCA_013400435.1 Pycnonotus jocosus
TTTTTTTTTTTTTCCCCTAATGCCACTACCCGGGAAAGTGATGTCCAAGTATGAAACAAGGCACCCATGTTATTGCAATAATACTTTGCCATAAGGTAACTTACTAAGGATTTCTCATGAATTTGGTGTGTTTCAGCTGAAACTCTTTTTAAATCTGGTGACTGGTATAATCCACACTTGGCAGAATGTCAGAATAAACACTCATAACCATCTCCTCTGATCCTACCCTTACGAATCTGCATTGCTCCCTCAGGCCTTTCAAGTTTCTTGATGGAATAGTGATGCTACCTTCCTGCTCTTACTGAACTGCATGTGTCAGCCATAGGCACTTTGTCCCTTAGGATAAAGTGATCCATAAAGATGTTTTCATAGTGTTCAGAATATTCTCAGTTTATGTCTTGATGTGAAAGGTTTTGAGGACACTATGAAAGGCAAACAGAAATTGGGCCTGGCAAACTGTTTCAGGATTTTTAAAATGGCATTTCTATTTAATTGTGGGCCAATTAACTACTCTGTTTCCTTTCAGATCAAACAAAATCTTCTAAATTTAATAGAGACTTGTTTAATGCTTTCTAATGTTATATATCTGACTGAGCTTTTCATTACCCAGGGAAACAAACATGCTGGTCAGGTCACCAGGGAGTAGTGGTGATATTTGCTCTCTGCCTTTGCATGGGACGTGGAGGGGATGAAGGTGCAGCTCTCAAGCTTTCTAACAGTTCCTGTATGATGGTCTGGGAAATCCTATATAACCATTTGGTTGTGTTCTGCGCAAATCACCAACCATATTACTCATCATAGGATCTAATTTCATGCTGTTTGGTTTAATTTTTCCCTTTTGGTTGCCAAATTTTGAATATACATCCAGCCTCATGTGTCTCCCACTGGTGACATCTTCATTTAAAATATAGTTACTCAACTGTAGAGACGCCTGTAGTGTGAAACTTTGGACAGTTGGCAGAACTGTACTACATAATAACTATTAAAATTACAGCAGTTAATACATATTGTTGAGTACTACAACAGGAATGTTCAATTCTCCCCCTGGCTCTGTCAATGTGTATCAGAACACAGACCACATATATTTTTATACGTCATTCTGATTCCCAAACCACACATGGTTCTGCTTTTTAAAACACAAAATGGGAACAGTGGTAATAGCTGCAAAATAAGTGGCTGATATTTAGAAAGGAGGTGTGGAAGTAAGAGGATCCACTAAATATTTCACATTTAAAAAATCACATAAAAAGTATCCTAGTATGAAGCAGAATCAAGCAATCAGTTGTGGAACACTGAATCAAGCCTGTCTTTGCATTCTAGAAATCACACATATGATTTGTAGCCACCTGTGAAAACAACAGTTTGAGTGAATTGACTGCCATCAGGCAATACTGGGTGCTCATCTCTTGCCCCTTCTAGTCAGTCCAGAGAGACAGGCACTTCTAGGGCACAATTTGCCTCATCTTAAGGTAGATATCTGAAATAGTCAGAATAATTTCCCTCTGCAGGACCTGTTTTTCTCCAGAAATTTGAAAGGCTTAGATGCAGATAGCAATAGATACAGGCATTTGATGCCAGAGAAGGCAAACTGGCATGGCCAGTTCTCCAAGACAGCATACAGACCTTGCAGAAAGATACATAGTTATCATCCTTCTTTTCCTGTTCCCATTAGTCACTTCTGATCCCTGTGCAGCACCAACGAATCAAGGAAGTCTCCTCCAAAACAAATCTCACTGCTTTTAAGAGCTCATCCATATTGTATACTACATCAGGCAGTGAATATTGCATTACAGTATCTACTGACAAATGCACCAAAACTAAAGCAGATTTCATTTCTATGCTGTCATTTCAGTCCTTCCTACAGTAATAGGTGTGCTTTATTGGAGTGTTTGTACACAATTTTAGGGAGACGTATTGATACACGTAAGAATGAGTTATTGAATACGTATTTACACACACTTCACAGAGCTCTTAACTTGTCACGTTTATAAACTCATTTTCACATCTTTTTGCCCATTCTTCCAATTAATTCCAGTCAGGTTTTTATTCCTTCTCTTGCCCATTCATCCCAAGATTTTTTGCTTTCTCCTATCCCCACTTGCTCCATTATACTGCCTCCCCTGCTTGCTCCACTATACTGCCTTCCCTTTTCCTTGGCTGTTCCCCAGCCTGGTCTCCTTTGATTTCAAATTGACAAACCCAGATGAAATTCTTGATCATAACAATCTACAAGTCTTTGAGTTTTCATGTCTCTCCAACCAGCCTGCAGGACTACTGCAGCCAATTTTGAGACAGTTGCTTTATCCGGGCAGACAGTTCTTACACGTATCATTTCCCTGGAGGTTTCTTAGGCCGCCAGTCTTCAGTCTGAGATATGTCTCCCTTTTTTCCTAAATGCCTCCTTTTCCTTCTATATTTCCTTCTGGGTTTATATGTTTTGGGGTTTTGTGGTTTTTTTCTTTTTCTTTTTCTTGTTTGTTTGGTTTGGTTTCTTTAATATCCAACATACAGAATGATTTAGAACACAAAGATGAAAACATTCTCACTCCTGGGTCAGCAGAGTCCACAAAGACAGATTTCAGTTGAACAAAAATCCCCTCTGATGGACAATGAAACAACAGAAAAATGCATTATCTCTGTAATCCACAGCTTTAAATTTCTGGGGTGTTCTGTCAAATATATATAAACTAATTCTTCAAAATTTTTCAACTCTAGGCAAGTATTATAGATACCATTCCAAAAGAAAAAGTCTCAGGGTCAGAATGTGATTATTCATGCTTTGAAAATTGGCAGCTATAAAATTTTAAGGGTAAATACATATATGTAGCCTTTTTCTTAAAAATAGTTTTGAGTTAAAGCTTCCCTCCAAAAATTGGTCTGAGGCAAAAATGTAAAATTTTAGCCCCAGCACTTCAAGTTTGGCATAACTGAGCAAGGGGGGAAATAAAAAAATAAAAATTAAAGGAAAACTGGACAGGTCAATGTCAAGTATCTCAGTAATAAACAGTACAGTCAGCCCCATCTGCAATTAGCATGAGACATCACAACCTGTAACTAGTAGCTGGCTTGGACCCATCTGCACTCTGTCCCTAAGGATACAGTAAGAACTGCTAACCATAAACCATCACAAGACTAAAAGAATATTTAAAAGTAAATATGGGACCTCATCTGTGACTTAATTTCCAGAATCACTGAAACCACTTTGTTTCTGGTTTATTTGAAGTGGCATTTTACTGAAACAAAGCCAAGTCTTCCATTCCAGTGGAAAAGGGAATCTGGTGGGGACCATGCATGAGGAAGGAAGTTGTGCTGTGTAGTTGTGCTTTTTCCTAGTTGTACTTTTATGTAGTTGTGCTTTTTTGTGTGTGTGATTCTATCTCCTTTAGAGACCTTGATATGTTTCCAGGTGCAGCTACATAGTAGGGGCATGAGTAGTGCTTATGAGAAAGCATTTTGTGGCATCCTGCCCTTGAAGGTTGATAGATATCCAGGGAGTTAATGCTTCTTTCAAGCTGCATTAACTCCTGCAGGATCCCCTTGGCAGCTGGTGCTGTGCAGCTGCAGGGAGCCTGTCAGCGTCAGTGCAGTTCCCAGGGGGGAAATTCTCATCTGTTATCCATGGAGATATTTGTTTCCCCCATGTGGGATGGTCCTAATGCTTTTTGTGCCTATTGTGTTTTGGGGTTGGAAGTTTCTCAAGAAGCAGTTATGTTTGTCACTAGTCAGCTTTCTTTGCAAATGCAAGCTTATTTAGAAAATTCTCCATTTAGATTCAGGTTCTCTTTGTTTATTTTGCAAAGTTACAAATTGGACATGTACCCCCTCATGTCCTCTCACATATTACCAAGTCAATACTCAGGGGTTCTGGCATGTAGTGGTTGCGGTTAAATTTTATCAAAAATATACTAACAGCTTGAAATGAGTGGAGATGATGTAAAAAACTGTCGCAGCACCCCACTCTCCAGGTCCGTTTCTATGGTTTTACAGTCACCGTTTCCTATTTAAAAAAGCCCCACAACACACCCGCCCACCCGGAGCAGGGGAATTGGCTGGCTGCAGGCAGTAGGCAGCATGGCTGACTCTCTGTATCCAATACAGACGGTACAGAAATTTAACTGAAGGAGGGATGGTGATCCCCCGGTTTCTTCCCGTCCTGATGGTAAAGCCTGAATTTTGCTCCGTCGCTGCTCAGCTCAGCCCTTGGACTGCAGGGAGGAACCTCGCCCGGCGGGGCTCCGCTGTCCCTCTCTGCTGGCTCTGAGGGGCGGGTTCTCCTCAGCAGCCCCCTTCACTTCTGTCTCTGCGGCCCTTATCTGCCCTAAACACCTGCTCCTTCCCTCCCGCTTGTCCCGTGTGAGCGGGCCCGGCTGAGGCTGCCCGGGGCAGCTGTTCCTCTGGAGGGGCCGTGTGTCGGCGAAGCTTTGCGGGAGTCTCCGGGCCGCGGGCGGCGGCTCCCCCTGCGCAGCGCTGCCGCAGCCGCCGGACCGGTTGCTTGGCAACCTCCCCTGGGCGCCGCGCCATTGCGGAGCCCGGCAGCTCCCGACCGCCTCCCCAGCCGCCCTTGCACTCGGGCTCGTCGCTTCCAGCGACACCGGCCTGCCCGTCTGCCCTGCCTGTGGCAATCGGGGATGCCGAGGCTCAGGGCGGCGGCTCGGCTCCCGCACCTGCGGCGCCTGCCGGCGGGGCTGGCTGGGCGGTGGCGCCCGGCGGACCCGCCCTGCTTCCCCTGCCTTCCTCCCCTGCTTTCCTCCCCAGTCTTCCTCCCCTGCCTTCTCTCTGCTCGCCGCAGCGCCCGGCGTGTCGGCCTGTTGGCGCAGCCAGGTTACGAGGAGCGGGTGGAAGTGGACGCTGCTCGCAGCAGGTCCCTGAGCTGGAGGGCTCGGTCTGTGGCCCTTTGTCCCTGGCTCGAGGGAAGCTTCGCCCCGCTTCCCTGTCGGAGCCTCACCTGGGCTTATGTAAGCGATAACTGGAAAGGCAGAGTCTTATTCATAGGTTGTGTTTGCAACAGAAGACGATAAAAGTGGAATCACAGAATACTTCCCACAGTAGTTTGTCAGTAGGTTCAGAATCATGATTTATGTTGTTCATCCAAAACTTCCAGACAGATGTTCAGGGGATGTTAGAATCTCCCATCTACCTGGTGCTTTGTATCCAGAAGGATATAAATTCTGTATGAATTTTCTGTAACCATGCTGTAGTTAAGATTAATCGGAGATTTCATTCTAAACATCTTTGCATAATGCCCATACTGGGAATGCTAAATTCTGAGTTCTGGTTTGTCAGGAAAGAAATCACGGCATGTTTTATTAACAGCATAAGTAGTCAGCACATTCTCCTATCCAGGCATCTGGAAATATCTAGCTCATCCCATACATATGGCACTTCTGTTATCATTACATCTTTGAATTGTATATTCACTCTCCCCACACAAACACACTAAAAATGGAAATATCTCTAGCCTGACACTTACACAAGACTCTACTTGTGGGGATAGTTTCTCACGATGTGTATCAGGGCAAAGATTGATTTGAAGAGCCCACTGCAGCTAGATAGCTGAAACGGCTGTAATCGCTTAATCAGCTTCATTAGGGATTTGGTGAATACTCTTGCATTGTCTTCCCACATTGCTGTTTGATTTGGAGACAGTATTTCTCTTTTGCCAAGGAAACTTGAACGGTTGTTTTGAACCTTCCTTGGATTTAAATCAGCCTTGGCTTTTTCCTGTGGTGAAGGAGCACTGGAGGAGATCTCATTACAGTCTGGCAGAAAGTTTATCTCACTGTATTAAAAAAAGTTAAGAATGGTATTTTCGTCAAGTGACAAATCCAAATTTCTAATACTAGAAGAAAGGATTTAAGGGTCTCTTATCTGGAAAGACAAGTAGCTTTTCTGTTCATGCACTGACATTTGATTGAAAATCAGCAGTTTTTCAAAGGCCTTTTGTGATAAAAGAGGAAAATGGATTAACTTTAACAAATGCAAGTCATTGCCAATTATTGGTTAACAGTAAGTAAAGATACCAATTAACTGATTTTCACCAATGTCTTTTTCATACTTCTTTGGAGTACATCTTGCCAGAGATCTATGGGTAGTTTCCTGAAATAAGTTTTAAAGAGAGTAAGAAAATTGGTTTGAAGGACCCCCAAACTTTCCCAATATGGGTCTTTGTATATCTGTTTTCACATTATGTGGTCTTTGCTGCACATTTTTCTCAAAATGCTGTCCTGATGTCCATGTTGAAAGGAAACAGTTGATCCTGGTCACCTTCTGATCTTGGAAGAGCAATCCTGAGGCTGCTGTAACTGAATGATAGCTTAATTTGATCCTTAGATTTGCTAGAATTTAGGCATTTTAATAACCCTTTTTCCAGTATTATTCTACTTATACTGGGTTCTACACCAGGTGCAGGATCTGTGCCAACATTTGTTGACTACAGTTGTTAGAGCCCTGTTCTGCTCCATTGTTCAAGCTCTGGAGATCCATTCCTTCATACTCTGGTGCCTTAAGCCTTTTGAGCTTGCACTTAGGTGCAAACTACAGTTTGGAAGACACTCAAGGTAGTCAGCTAGTCCTTTTCACTCGAAAGTGAAAGGACATCTTGAGACATTAAGACTTCTATTTTCTTTTAAGTGTGATGGATCAGCTTTTTGATCTTTCTGAAATCTGCCCAGTTATTTACAGTTTTCAGCCAGACTAGTGAGCTAATCTGGCTAAAATGCAGAAATGCTCAGGCCAACACAGTGGGAAATGAGCAGGGTAAGAGTGGGTGGAAAATGCGGCTGTCCTTTCTGACAGAACTATCTTGTATTGGCTTAAGGTTTCAAGTAACTGCATTTTCAAAGGTGACTTGCTAGTTACATATCCATCTAAAATGTTGGAAAATGTGTAGGAAGCTATATTTTTATATAACTCTTCTAAGAGCCATTTGGAAAGATTTGCTTTGCAGGAACACCTACTGTTCAAAGTGCACAATTCAGTACGTCGGTATTGTACGAAGGGACCTCTGTCTCAGCTGTGGCTACTGAACAGACAGTGTAGGATTGTATGAAACACACAAACCTCATGCACAAGAAAACTGATGTTTATTTGCTGCCTGATTTCAGCAGTGGAGCAGCAGAAATGTAAATCTTAGCAGAGGTACTGCACCATCTCTAAACATTCCACCTTCCAGCAGGGCAATCCCATGTTATACAATCTTTCCTGCAGTTCCATGGAGTGCTAACAGCTTCCTTGAGGTCTGAGGAGAAACATAACAGATGAAGCAGCACAAAACAGTGAGAAACCTACACTTATTAAGACCCTAAAACAGTGGAGGCCTGTTACAACTTTCTTGTTTCTCATCCTGATCAGTTTTGCTACAAAACTTACACTCACCACTGATCTTTTTCTTCAAAGGTCTAGCTTTTCTTAAAGTCCTTGAAAGATTGTCATGTGTCTACTCTGTTAATTGCCTTTTTTCACTGGCAAAAAAGTTTTCCTAACAAACCCTCATGCTGAAGTTTAATGCCACAACCTGTTTATTTGTGTGCTAGAAAAAAAGAAAAAAAATTCCTTGCTTCATTGGAAGAGCTTTTTGAATATATACAGACAGTCATTGTGTCTTCAATTGATCTTTTCGATGCAAAATTAAGGCAAAAAGAACTCAAATCCTACATCTCCTTGGAAGCTTTCAAATGTAGGATCTCTTGAATCCTACGTTTCCTTAGATGTTTTGTTTCTGTGGTCTGAATTATTTCCATATGGTCTAAGTATAAAATATAGAACTTATATATCTTGAATTGCATCACTTTACAAGCCTGTTTTGTTGTTTGTCAGGATATTTTAAATTCTAGTACTATCCTCCTGTTTACTTGTTGCCCTCCCAGTTTCATGTAATCTCAAAGCTAGCAAACTTGGTTTTTAGTCACCTAGATCACCATGTTTAATTCAGTAGTATAGTAGGTATTGTAATTATCATGGGGGGGGAAGAGATGACAGGAATTCTTTAGATTCAATGTATTTGATTAAATGGATACTATTTACAAGAAGAAAAAAGCTCCACTTAGGTCTCTTTTGCTCTTTCAATTGAAATAGTATTTAATTTCGGAGCCTAAACCTAAAATGTTGGGGGTTTTTTTAAGATTATGGGTCTTAGAGTTAACATATTTTGCAGACTACACAAACAAGTATCACAATAACCTACATTTTGGTCAAAGATGCTTGCCACTATTTTAATTTTGGGACAGACTTTATTTAAAGTAATTTATTGTCTCAGCAAAGAAGTGGAAATATGCCAATGTAATTTGCTCCTATCACAAAGTTGTAAGGCATTGTCAAAGACTGAGCAAGCTATTATACAGAAAGGACTAGATGAGCTTGATGACTGGTGTTACTGGAACGAGATGAAATTCAGAACTATAAATGAAAAGTCATGCAATTAGGGACAATCTAATATAGTACAGGGACACACAGCTGGAGAGTAAAAGGATCACAGAACCACAGAGAATGATGGCAGGTTGCCAGTTGTGCATTTTAATGCTTTGCTTTGCCATTGAACAAAGACACTTTTTACACATTTCTGAGGAAAAACTGGTAATCTCTTTTCCTTCTAATTTTATTAATCAGGATTGTCTGTAAATGAGGAAAAGATTTTGAGGTTTCTCTTGGCTCTTTCCTGTCAAAAATCATTCACCCTCATGTAAAGTTTCTTTACATATGACACTGAACACTTTTTCATCTCCACCCTCTCTGTGGGCCCTGTGTTTTACCAGATGATTCAATGGCAAGGTCCACTTCAAGCTTTCACACGTGCCACAGTAGAGGGAAGATGGATACCATCAGTGATAAAATTGTTCATAAAATGTACCCATGGCTGGTAGGTGGGAAGTCAGACAGCCCTTGGAATGACTTATTACCAGAATTGCCATTCTTATTTCATGTTCATGTTTTGGGTAAGTTTTTACCATGGTCACACAATAGTCCTTAAACATAGGCAATATTGGATTGGGTTTTCATTGATATTTGCTATTTGATTTAATATTTTCCCCTTTCTGTCTCTAATAATTTTATCTGTTACATTTACTATAACTATGTGTAATATCTAATATATTTTAAGGACTGTTACATGCTTCTCTAGATGTATTACTGTTGTCTCTTCTTTAGAGGTATATATATTTCTCTTTTAGACTGAAAAGCTGATATTGCATTTCCTGTCTAGTCTGTCTCTCTAAAATACTTGTTCATTTTTCCTTACAGCCTAGTAAGACTGTAGACCCAAACCTCTAAAGCAGTGGGAGGCAATGGCCCCTGGCTATTTCCTTTTTGTCTTCTATTTTCACTATGCTTCCTAACACTGTGCATGTAGATTGTATAGCACTGGTGAGTGCTATACATCATAATGAGATGTATGGTAATTTCAGATCCTTACAATAAGAAACGAATAATCAGATGCTTTAACTTAATATACTGCTAACGGAAGAATGAAGCTCCTTTCCCATGTTGTGTGGATTAGCCCAACTTTTCAGGTACTTGACTTACTGTAATTTTCATATATAAGCAGTTGCCTATCCATACAAGTAAATACTCAAAATGCTTTTGTAGTTAGAAGCTCCTCTACTCCTCCTGTGGATCTGTGCTGTCTCACAATCCTCTTATTTTGAGACTTCAGAACAGCCCCAAGTAAACCACACTCCTAATTAGAGCCAGCCAGAAGTTTTCATCCAAAGCTTCTTAAGCAAAAAGATTGATTACATGGAATTATTTGTAAACTTTTTGTTGATTTCTTTGAATCATCTGTGAAAATAGAAAACCCTATAGAATGAATCACTTTTCTAAAAAGGCTTTTAACATTATTTAAAAATATTGTGTAATGTTTAAATGAATCAAAACCAAATCAATAGTTTTGATGTGGTTCACTTATAGTTTTCATATGGCACATTTTTTCTTAGTTGCTGAAAATTTCAAAAATTTTATTTTGACCATGTCAAACTCTTCATTCTCTCACCACAATTACAAAAGGAAAAAAATATCAATATTTTCCTCTCTTAACTCTCTGTTTTTTAAAGCCATAGTGACATTTCTTCAGCCACTCTATTAATTCCTTCTCCAATATCTTTCACTTTAGACTGATCTTTTGCTTTTTATTACTTTTCACACTTTTTTTTTTTTTTTTTTTTTTTTTTTTTTTTTTTTTTTTTTTTTTTTGGTCTTCTCCATGGCTGAAGGAAAGAAGACAGCAGAGAGTAAATGAGTGCCAGAAGATCTGAACATAGAGATACAGCAATGTGTCTTGCTTGGAAAGTTTGGAAGAGATTTGTGTATGTGTGAAAGAAGGAGGAAAGGGCAGAAGGTGAGGTAGGAGAGAGATAAAAAAGTTTTATTGGTGCAGCAGGAGGAAGAAGTACAAAAATTGGTAAACATGGAAAATACAAAGCAAGCAGAAGGGTGGAAAGAAGTAGGATGGTGTTTTGGTTGAGTAGTGCCCAAAGTGGGTGTTTTACTGATTTGCCACAGAGAGTGGCTTACAGTGCTCCCAACCACCTGCTGCAGCAGGGGGCAAGAACAGATGACTTCTGTGCTGCAGTGAACACTCAGAAAAGGGCCCTCCTTCCCTCCCACTGTGTTTAGAAAGAATGCACAGTGAACATACTGTACACATTTATTTTAGAATATTTACACAACCTATAGTTTAAAATAATCCAGACTGCTGATAAGACAGTTTCAGCAATTGCTTAGGTTGTAGTCTGCCTGTGTAACCTCCATTTTTTGATTTCTCTTACTTTGCTATCTCCCCTGCTTTCTTTCTATCTCACCTTCACAGTTTTAACAGCTATGGTCACATCAGCAGTAGCAGCTATGTATTCAGAAGAATTTTTGAGAATCTTGAGACTTGACTGGTTATATAAAATCATGTATTTTAGTTCAAGAGTCTCAGCTTAAGCAAGTGTTCAAGGATGCAAAAACTCTACCATTTCTGAGAAGAATTTATGAGTATATATCAGTACCATCTACTGGCAATAAGAGTTACAGCACTTGGTAGGCTCACACAGGAAATGCCAGACTTTACTTCAATAACCAGGATCCTTCAGCAGGAAGTTAGGTGTGGTCTGGAAAAGGAGAATTTAAAAAAAAAAAAAAAAAAAAAAAAAAAAAAAAAAAAAAAAAAAAGGCATGATGGAATTTTAACTGCAGTCTTCCCTGGTGCCATTCCAAACCCACATAACTGGAAGATTCTTCACTGGTAATGAATTTTTAATTGTTTCCTGCAGTATTAAAACAGAATTATGCTTTTTCTTTTTTCTTTTTTTTTCTTCTCTAATTAGAAATGAAATCTGACAGGATTCTGCTTCATGATCACTTTCATTTTCCTAATGAACCCTTCTGCTGCTGGTAGTCAGTGCAGCTTCCAGCAGCAGTTTGGAACAGACCGTCCATGACAGAATGCACCAGGTGCATTTGCCTGCAGTGGAAGAGCATGCTCACAGGGAGACCTGCAGGAGTTGGGATGTGTGTGGATGTTTGTGTAGGTGTGAGAGGCTGCGTGCATATGGTTGATAAGGAGGAGAAAGCATGAGGTTGCAGCTTATTTAACAGCCTTCAAAAATATTAATTTGTTGCAGCTGTGCTGGAGTATGTGTGCTAAGCGAGACAGTAAAATAGGATCAGGCTGATTGTATTCAAACTGTTGAACCATTGTAATCTGATAATTGTTTCTAGGTATATTGTCTTCCTCAGAATTTATTAGTTTATTGCATTTGCTATATTGTTAATGGGCTTACTCAGAAGGACACTTGAGAAAAATTCTAGTAGGCTACAGCAGATATCCTGTTTGCAATTTCAGATCAAAGTATTTGCATTGGGAGTATTTTCCACTTGTTCTTTTTAACTGAACTGCCTGGAGACATTAAGGAGAAGTGGTCCTGCTCTTGCTAGTTAAATTTGTGAAATATATATACAGTTGTTACAATATCAGACATAAAAGATCTAAGTGCAGTATGTAATGATTAAAAATCAGTTTTGTTTAATTCAGCAGTTCTTCCAGTGCACAGTGTGTTGCCAGGCAGGGGATCTGAATACAGGTGCTTACGCCTGATCCTTGTTTCCTGAGCTGGCAGTTCAGCAAAGGCAGCATATTTGTACTCAAAGAGAAGGAGCATCTTGTATTGCTTTCAACTGGTCCTTCTGGCCTTACGAGGCAATAGTGGATTCTAAGAGTCATTTCTGGTCCATATAGCTAGAGGGAGGACCAGTCCAAGATGCAGCTTTTGGAATAATAATAAGCTACATTGTCTGGAGTCTCACTCCTCAACACTGAACCAAATACTTCAGAACTATTGATTCCTCACCCTGAATGTAGTGGAAAATATCTCCTACTTTATTCATGGGAATGGGTAACATTACCCTTGATAAAGGCAAAAGATGTTATTGTATTGTATGTGACTTTTTTATCAGCCTGTAGAATTGACAATCTATTGGTGCAAACACTAAGTGAATTCGAAATGAAATGTTTTAAGAATTGATACCCCTGAGACAACTCTAAGAGGCAAGCTGCAAAGGAAAATGGTTTGTCTTGAAATAAAAACAAATTTAAAAATTCATTTCACAGCAGCCTCATCTTGGATTATAATTAATGAATTTCCCACGCAAAGTTCTGTGATGGTATATTACTTTACATTGTTTGTACCTATGTTGCTCTAAATTTTTTTCTGTGTTTTTTTAATATTTTTAGCACTTTTTTATGTGAGAGGCTAAACAGTAATTAAGAGGTACAGGATGAAAAGATGGCACAATCAGTGCTGGTACCACCAGGACCCGACAGCTTCCGCTATTTCACAAGAGAATCACTTGCAGCTATTGAACAGCGTATCAACGAAGAGAAAGCTAAAAAATCCAAACAAGAGCGCAAAGATGATGATGACGAAGATGGCCCGAAGCCAAACAGTGACTTGGAGGCAGGAAAGACACTGCCATTTATTTACGGCGACATACCTCCAGGAATGGTGTCCGAGCCCTTGGAAGACCTGGACCCATATTATATCAATAAAAAAGTGAGTGTGTTGTATATTTCTATCAGACTTTAAGAAGAATAAATAACAAAAAAACCCTTCAAAGGCATAGTATTTCTATTATTTTTTACCTAGATCTTCCATATAATAATTCCCCCAACAGCTGATGTGAATGGCAGAAATGTCCAGTCTAAGAACAGAAATTAGTAATGCAAGTTTGTGGGACCTTCTAGATCAGTAGAGATGCACTTAATTTTGTTTTTTTATAAACCTGGCATTTTATTAAAACCTGTGATTTTGAGTGTTTTACACACTGGAGAATTGAAGTAGTAGCACAGGGGTTATCTTCAGAATAATTAATAATTGCTGTATTATAGTTGTGAAAGGAGCAGGTCTTCAATATGAAATCCACCTCAAAGGTAGCTACACATCTTATTACTAGATTTCTTCACTGTTGTGAAAAGTTTAGGTGGCATTCTCTTGTCACTGAGAAGAACAGGGAAGTATATAAAGGTAATTTCTCAGGATGTGCTAATGATCATCCTTATCCATATTTACTCTCTAGAGGCATCATATATCCAAGTTAGTCTGGGTGAACTTTTTTTTTTAATCCAGTTCTATTTTGTTCTGTGATTGTTTTCAAAGAGGAGGTGTTTAAAAGAGGGACATAAATAAAGAGGAGGTAGCAGTTGCACTTGGAGTGTTGACAGAATGTTACATAATTAAAAATGTTTTTATGGAGATG
The DNA here is from genome assembly GCA_013400435.1 of Pycnonotus jocosus. Lineage (NCBI taxonomy): Eukaryota > Metazoa > Chordata > Aves > Passeriformes > Pycnonotidae > Pycnonotus > Pycnonotus jocosus. Next base: position 45,601 of record VWYP01023946.1, read on the forward strand.
TTAATTTACAGAAAAAAACCAAATCCACATATTTGCTTTGATTTAAAGTAACAACAACTGCTGTGGCCAGCACAAAAGTGTTGAACTTTAGACTAGTGTCCAGATGGCCTTGGGTTTCCTCCAGATTTTCAGTCCCTTTGATTTTGGCATCATATATATTGCAGTCTCACTATTCTACTAGTAAAGAAGAAATAATTTTTTTTCTGTTTTCATAATTTTTTTCTCCTGCTTTCTTTTCTTTCCTGTGGAAACTAGCTAGCTAACAAAAACAAGTGAATTAAAAAACAAAACCCATGAAAGTGAAGAAACTGCTTCAAAGAAAAATGAAGAAAAACTCCAAGAATTGTTATGATTCAAACTCAGACTAAGAGAAAAAATGCAAATGAAGATATTTCCTGCAGGAATTAGGGGTATGCCTCATCAGTAATATGTTGAAACCATAGCAATATAGGCATACCATGAAGAACTAAGCAGAACAGCTAAAAAAAAAATTAATTGTGCCTTAAGTGTTCGTTGCAGAATTTCTAAAACTGAATTAATGTATGGAGAATTTCTAAAACTGAATTAATATATGGAGAATCATGAGTTAAATTTGAAAACAATTATTTCAATTAATTATCAAGTTTTGCTCCCTTTCCTCAAGTGATTTACCCTGTTGAAGTCTGGAAGGCAAGTGCAATTTGGGTCAAAGTACCGACTCTGCATTCTGTAGTATGAAAATCTAAATTCAATGCCAGAAATCCTAAAGTTAGAGCATGTATCATCATGCTTAGGAAGCTAGAAGAGTAATTCTGCAATTAAGTGTGGACGTGAAGCAAAATCCTGCTGAATTGCTTGTTCCTGATTGAGAAATTCAGAGCAGTTGTTATCATCTTTTCCAAAAGCATTGTGGTTTCCAGTAGGAGAAGCGAGACCTCAAGCTGCATGCTGCAATCATAATTTCTCCTATTATTTTTCTTAGCGTTCTTTCCATATTTTTGAACATAATTTTTTGGGTCAGGCTCCATTTTTGTTTTTTAACATAACTTGATAAGTCAACATCACACAAATGCTACTTCATCAGAGGTTTGTCAGAGTAAAGGGAACAGAAAACAAAAGAACTCTGATTATTCGAAGTCCTGTTTTCATTAACTCCAGGACTAATAGTAAGAGAGTTGAAAAATCTTCATAGAAAATAGCATGTTACAGACTCTTTTACAATAAAATATTGAAGTGCAGTTTGAGAATCACTAAGTATGGGAGAATGCAAATGTTAAGTTTGGAAGCCCTGATTTTTATAATTTATAATTTCTTATTTCAGGCAGGGAAAGGCATTGTGGTTTCAGCTGCTCTGTTTGCCTCACCTGCTCAGAAAGTAGAGCATAATCTTGACAAATGCTGCCCCCTGATTTCACTTGAGGCAGATCATGGCTGCTGGCAATGTTCCAGGTCTGCATGGCTTGTGTGCCCTTTGGGCTTCCTAGGACTGCCACAGTGCTGTCTAGATCCACTTCCTTTCAAAAAGCATGAACTTTCATCCATGTGTAGAAAGAAGAGATAATGGAAATAGACAGGACTTTCCCCAGATATGTGGGAATCGACATAATTTTTTAAAAAAACTTACAGGTTTTACTTTTTAGTTCTTGAATTTTAAAAACACTGTTACATTTAAAAATGCTTTTTTAAATGTTGGTAATATACATGAGTCATTGCTGAAACTGTGGATAGAGAGTGAAAATACATGGATATAGTGAATAGAGTGAATTCTGTATTAGGTGAAAGCAAAGTATGACAAGGAAAATAGATTTGCAGGTACAGAACTATCACAAGCAATAGTTGAGAAGGGGAGTAATACATTACACTCAGAGTACAGCAAAAATTGTGTAAAAATACATTAGTGTTATGTTCAAAAATGGTTATTGAACACTCTTGATTTCTATAATTTCATGATCACTTGAAACTTAGATCACTTTGAGTTACTTTTGTCTTAGTACTTTGCTTTGATAATTTATGCTGATTATTTGATTTAGGGGTTGAAGTTGAAGTTTTAATGGCTCTTATTTTGGATACAGCTACACACCTTAGTGTATACAGTAGACCATACAAAAAATATGCTAATTTTTCAAATATTGCCTACATTACTTTTATACTTGTCTCTGTTTACTAGCTAGCAATATCAGGATTACTTTGGATTTCTAAATAGATGCATTTAAGTGTTCATTTAATTGTATTTACAGTAATTTGGCTGGAGTCTTCAATGTGTGAACTGGACAAGGGGATTTTGTCAATGGCAAAAGAGCATATTGACAAAATATGATTAATGATGAAATGAAAATGATTCAGGGTTCGTAACTTGATATTGTCTAAACACTATTTTTCATTCTGTTTTTCTTTTTGCAGACCTTTATAGTATTGAATAAAGGGAAGGCAATATTCCGATTCAGTGCCACCTCTGCCCTGTACATGTTAACTCCTTTCAATCCTCTTAGAAAAATAGCTATTAAGATTTTGGTACATTCATATCCTTTTCAAGTGGTTAGTCTAAAACTGCAATGAATGGGATGTTACTTAGTATTGAAATCGTTCTCTGGCACATGTTCCAGGATCAATATGATCTGTAGTGCTTTGTCCCTCTTCTCTCTACTGTTTCTGTCTTCTGTTCTTTTTCTCATTCTCCTTTTACGTTTCTGCTCATTGCTGGATCCTAATATAGTAATACCAGAAGCCAGACAACCAGTCATTGTCCTTTACAATTTCTGTGTCTTCTTTCTTCCCCCACATAATTTTTCCTTCCCTCTTATTTTTTCTGTAATCATCACATCTTTTTTTCATCTTTTCCCCTCCTCCACATTTTTCATAAACTGCAGATATATTGCTCAGAATACTTTCAGTTCTTCCCTGACACTGTGTATTAAAATCAAATCTTTGATCCCAGGTCTGTGCTTGTATGAGTATTTAGTGAAAATACGGTTTCATTATTCCTTTTCATTTTCTGATTCAGATAACACTTACAGAAAGATAGATTCATAAAACAGTTTAGGTTTCTTGTTTTATTATGCATTCTCAGTTCTGTATGTATCTCACCTGTCTGTTTTATTTCTTGATCATTATTGCATTATACACTTGTAAGCCTATTGATGTTTTAATTTCAGTCTTCAAAAAGGTCATGGCATTTCCACATTGCAGGTTGAGATTTGAAAAGCTAAATTATAATTACTTAACTATTATTTTGTCTTTTTCAGTGTTTTAATAGCTGACTATAGTAGGCATCCCACTGGTCTGATCTCAAATATAGTAATACCAATATGGGAAATGAAGGCATTGATTTCAGAAAGCCAGCTTAATAGTAAGGAACAAATAAAAATGTTTGCACACTTGTATTTACAGAAGTCTAAGACAAGCACACTGAAAGTAGTTTTGTGCTAGCAGTGCATATAGGGATCCTAAGATTAGGTAGTCTAAGCCTTGAAAGGACTTTTTTCAGTCTTGGTATACTGGAAGACTGATAATTACAGCAATTGGTGTGTGTTAGCTGTTGTTATCAATAGCTAGCCTACAAATTACTTCCAAAACTATCATGGTACTACATAGCCTGTTTTCAATTTTCTTGCTACAGGTCCCACTACAAATAATTCTTTTCAATTATATTATATTTTTTACCATATTCTGGAGCATTATTGAGTTATGGGGAATAACAGAAGATTTTGAGATTGAGGTGGTAGTGAAACGATAGTTACCAAAGTCAGAATCCTAAAACATGTTGTTTTAATTTATGGTAAGGTATATTATCGATGTTTTTCCACTAATGAAAGCGTAATGAGTATGTGCAACTCTAAGTGGACATTTCATCAGAAAGGATTTGAAAGCCTGTCTAAAGTACAGGCTGGTGAAACAGTTGTAGCATGGTTTTTATAGTTTAAAAAAGCGTATTTGTTTCTCTTTTGCTCTGTTTATATGTGAATTAGATAAAGAGAAGCTAGGTTCTCAGTAAAGGATTTTAAATATATTCATTGCACAGAAAACCCAAAGAATTGTTGAATGTGATGCCACAGTGTTTTGACAGCTCAGAAGGTAGAGGCATCGTTATCACTTGAAGGTTTTTGAATTAACATAAGCATGCAAAGAAAAGTTTTCGAGGGGCACCTCACAGTACTTCCCACCCCATTAAATTCAGATTTCTATTTAGGAGCACCACATGAACCTGTAGCTATTCTCGAACTTGAGCTTTGTCCTCTCTGTAGCTTTAGGTGTTGGTGCCATCATGTGGGCGTTTCACGGTTCATCTGCATGGTTTTCATTTTGGTTGTTTTATTTCTTTTTGTATCTTTGTCAGCAGTTCTGAGAGTAAAAAGTTGTAGATTTAGAGTGGTTCTGTTTAAATATATGAAATTATTTATGACTTGGACTTGTTCTGGAATTCTCTTTGGATTTCTTTTTTTGATAATCACATGTGCCTTCCCCTCCCAACAGCATTTATATTACAAAAGTCTTATATAAAACAAACAGCAATAAAATTCTTGTCTCACTGAGATTTCCCTATATTCTCTCCTACTATGTGGCAGCTGGCTTTCAGTGTATCATAGTGATAAGGAAAAATGTTGATACATGCCTAATTTTATGATAAAACATTAAAGTGAAGGAAATGGATTTTTCATTGCTTTGCATGCATGAAGCAGATCGAATTTGTCTAGATCATCTAAAAAAATTTTTTTTGTGTTATTCCATGAAATTAGAAGCTAATACTTCAAATGTTGTCATTTTTGTTCAATAAGGAAAAAAGTTAGAGTTGGGGTACATTTCAAAATACCTTTCAGATTTTCTAGGTTTTAGTGTATGATTGGTTTTTTTTAGCTAGAAAGCTTTAATGTATTCAGGGCTTTTCCCTGTCTATTAAAAAGAGCAGTGGAGGGATAGATAGCTCCTGATACTGAAAATCTACCAAAGCAGTGTGTTATTTGATACTCTTTTTATGAGATTATCTGGCTTACATTCCTTAACTCTCAGCCTACATTATTCAGCATGCTTATCATGTGCACTATTTTGACCAACTGCGTATTTATGACCATGAGTAACCCTCCAGACTGGACAAAGAATGTAGAGTAAGTTAAATGGATTTTCTCTGAATAATATCCAGTAATCAGAAATAAACTACTGTAAATTATATTAGGATGGCTTCCACTGGCAGCAGCTACCTTGTTGGGAGATCCTATCAACAGCTATTCTGATGCTATTTCCTTTGCTGTAACATTAAATACATATAATTGCCTCCTGACAAGTTCTTTAACGTTCTTCCTCTGCTTGCAGTACTAGATGGAAAATTTAAGAAAAGCTTTTCTTATGATCATACAGGAAAAGTGAATTATAAGTATTTTTGACTGCATTCTGTCACATCTGTGCAAGAATGCAGGGAAATGCAGTCTCTCATCTCTGTTGCATTAAATGTTAGATAAAAGAATCATCACAGGATGGCTGTGTTGATCACAGTGCAGCTTTCTCTTACCAAAACCAATCTAACAATGGAAAACTGGTATGCAAAATAAGCTCTTAAAAAAGTATTGAAATGGTTAGCTAATTATTGATGCAATATGATGTTAGCTTGGCTAATTGGTCCAATAGGATGTCAGCTGCAAGATACACCATGACAGTTCTAAAGCTACAGGCCACAGTGGGAAACAGCCCCACAGTGAATCAGCCTTTGATGGTTCCTGGGGCTTCCTTTTCTGCTGCTTCTTCATTCCTTACTGCTTGGGCTGATTTGTAGCTGTTTACTCTTCAGAAATCAAAAGTGGTATCATAGGGCTGTTAAGGTCAATGAAGAAATTCTCATTCTGAGTTCACTGTGAGCATCTATGTATTCAGGATATCTAGCACATAGTAAATATTTATGATAAAGATTCGTTGCTTGAATATTTCTTCATGTCTGTATATTGTGCCATTTAGAGTTACAATGCATGTCCTCATCTGTGGAGTAAAGTTCTGAGGAAATAAATCTTTTAGTAATTGAACAGAAAACTTCCATATCAGAAAACTCTTTGCAGGTCAGCTCAGTAAGAGTAAGCTTTTTTAAAGCAGTTTAATTTGAATTCCTTTCCATTAAAGATATAAATTAAACTAGATTTCAAGATGACATCACTTGGATACAGAAGATCGAAATTACTCAGAATTCCAGAATTAAATATCTTTTCAATTCACATTTCAACTACATTTTTTAGTAGAAATGAATACTTCAATTTTATTGGCATTTGTAAATAATTTTTGTTTTTCTTGCGATTGATTCCCGTACTACATCTGTCTTATTTAAGGTGAAGTACTGGATATACTTACTCTGTAACACAGTTACAGAGGAATGAGGACTGATGAGGGTTGGTGCTTGCCAACTCTTGGGACTAAGCAACATTTCAGCATAAAAATAACATTGAAGAAAGGAATTTTTAGCCTGAACTTCTAAAATCCTAACATAATCCATCTGAGTGTCTTATTATAACATGGATTAAGACTGGTCATAAACATGCACCAGTGAAGTAACTGGGAATTTTGCATCTGTCTTATTGCATAGTTTATAGAAGTTGAATTTAAGATGTGGGTTATCAGTCTTCTAAGCCTAATTTCATTCCTCTTTCCTTATGGTATAAATTATGCAGATGCTAAAGTTGGTTGTAACTGCCATTATTTCTTATGCCACTTAAAGAGAAGAAAATGAGAATAAAACAACCAGAGAGCATAAACTGCAAAAATAATGTGATCTGTAAACTCTGTCTTGCATATTTTCCTCAGATACACATTCACTGGAATTTATACCTTTGAATCACTTATTAAAATTCTTGCAAGGGGCTTCTGTTTAGAAGATTTTACGTTTCTCCGAGACCCATGGAATTGGCTAGATTTCACTGTCATTACATTTGCGTAAGTCTTCTTCTTATTTTTTTAATAAAAATTCTTTCTGGTAGCATGAGATTAGTGACTAAAAATTGCCTCATATCTTGTCAGCCAGAATATTTGGAGCCTGGACTTCCTGCAGTTTCAATATGTTTCTTCTACCTCTTTTACACATTTTAGTATTTCTAGCCAAGCATGTGCTGTGGAGGCCAGCATGGTGTGCCAGCCCATTAGGATTGTGAATGTCATCACCCTGAACTGTTCATATCCTGTCTCCTTTCTGCATACCAGAATTAAAGGAATCCTTTTGACTTCCTGCTAATAGCTGTCCAGATTAGTTTTCAAACACCAAGTGAATGTGGTTTATGATGAAAAAACTTAATTTAATTTTATGGCCAGAAGCCTATTTATAACACAGGCAAAATACAGTGAACGGTGAAAAGGTCTTGCTCAAAGACCCAAGCAAATAGAATAAAATCTGCCTCAATTCTGAGTAATTGTGATTTAATCCTACAGGTATGTAACAGAATTTGTAAACCTAGGCAATGTTTCAGCTCTTCGAACTTTCAGAGTATTGAGAGCTTTGAAAACTATTTCTGTAATTCCAGGTAAGAAGTAGTTGGTGTAAGGTGTTAGGCCCCTCGTATCTCCAACTGTTATTTGTGTGCTGTCATTGTGTTTGTGTGTGAACTCCCCTATTACAGATATGTGACAGAGTTTGTGGACCTGGGCAATGTCTCAGCGTTGAGAACATTCAGAGTTCTCCGAGCTTTGAAAACAATATCAGTCATTCCAGGTGAGAGCAAGGTTAAACACCGAGGCTGACTTTTGTTCTACAAAGGCTGTACTCACATTTTCAAAGCATAAGCCTTGTTTGCTACGTATTGTCAACAAACCAAAAAAGCAGGAATCAAGATGTGTAATTTTATTTAAATTGATTCCTGCTTGTATTAATTGTATTTCTTTCTCAAAAAAAAAAAAAATCAGCCTTTGAGTTTAACAAATTCTTGCATGAGATATTTGCAGTAAACAGCCTATGTGATTTGCATCTTATAGCATCAAGCTTTCCTTTACATGTTTTAAATATAAGTTAATTTTAAGCTTTCATACTGATGCAAATTTTCTCGTTTATTGAAGGCACTCAATATAGCAACTTAATTCAGTTTTAAGTTATGTAAAAAAAAAATAAACTCTAAAGATAGCATGGACCATGCATGGGGTATTGTTCTAAAGATGTCTTTCTTCTCCAAACCATCACCCCTTATATATTGTAACAAGATTGTTATGATATCATTTCAATGTGCACATATAATGTCTTTACAATGGGGTTACATTATTATAGAATACATTGCAAAAGTTCATAAAAAAAAGGTTTGGGCAAGAAGCATCAGCAAAAGCAAAAACTGCTATTCTATATGCAGGGTTGAGATATAGCATGAATAATAAAATCACTTGTTTTGGCATAAACAGTGTGTTTGGTATTATCTACTTATTTTTGTACACTATAAAATAAGTATAAACTTACATCTTTTAATTCATCTTAAAAATAAGGCTTTTCTTTAAAATTATTGTGTCACAAATTACTAGTATTTTTGCATGAAGTCTTTATCAGGAAAAAAGTCATATGATGTTTTTGTGTGTGTTTAATGTCTATTTAACATCATAATAAAATATCTTATCTCTTTGCAGGCCTGAAGACTATTGTAGGAGCCCTGATTCAGTCTGTGAAGAAGCTCTCAGATGTGATGATCCTGACTGTGTTTTGTCTGAGTGTATTTGCACTGATAGGGCTGCAGCTGTTCATGGGCAACCTGAGGAATAAATGCCTGCAGTGGCCTCCAGACAATTCTACTTTCGAAACAACTGTTATTTCCATCTTTAATAGCTCAATAGGTGAAAATGGTACATTTATTAATGCAACAATGACAATATTTAACTGGGATGAATACATCGAAGACAAAAGTAAGAGCTAATTATATCATCTACTGATTTTCTCGTATTGATTTAAACACATTTGAGAATATCAGTATCTTTCCCTTGCCTTTAAGTCTGTAATATGGCCAAGAAACATAAAGCACTCATTTTTCTCTAGTAAATAAAAGCACAGTCATTTATAATTTAACACTCATAATATTATTCTGGGTAACAAAATGTATTTTTCTTTCACTGAAAATGACTTTTAGAGTAAAATCACATTGAAACATAAACAGGAAATTTCCGTGCTAACTTCAAGCCTCCTGAAATAGTGTGACAGCCCTAACATGGGATCTGAAATGTAACAGCTGGGTTAGTGCAAGATAGTGCGTAGTATCATAAGCCCACATCTGAACATCTGAACATCATCCCAAGCATCCTGCCAGAGCATGTAATTGTAGCTACATTGTCCCTTCTGGAGCTGGGTGAGTGGCTCTGCAGCACACGCCCTTGCACAGCACAGACACTCCTTTAAGAGAATACTGGTGATTTACCCCAAGGTTGTTTCTTGCAAAATAAGAATTAGATTCCACATTTATGTCTTTTAATTTGTTTCTTATCTTTGGAAAATCAAGAAATGAGCACTTTTTTCTCCTTTGTACATCATAATACAAGATTTCCACCACTTTAGGTAGTTAATGTTAGTACAGTGTTAACAAAACTTGTTTAAAAATTCAGACAGAACAACTCTCAGCATATCTATAGTGGATTGCTATTCTGTCTTTCCTAATAGTATTGTTAGTCTCTCCCATTCATCTGTTCAACCTTATTTATTTTAGCAAATTTAGTATATTTAGTGTATTGATAATTAGGTGTAATAGGTTTTTAATAAAGTCTGTATATGTATTTTAACTGGTGACTATATCAATGAAAGTTAGGAAACCTCAGTTTAAGAACTCGATGCTTTTGGATCCAAGTCTCATTGCCTTATATCATCTCAGCATGCTTGAAATATATAAATGTCATGCAGAAATTTTGGATGATAGCTTATTCTTGAAGCTATCTAAAGAACAGATTCCATTCCATTCCCCCTTAGTTGTTTCTGGTACTATATCACACAAATAGAAAAGGTTTTTTCTAAATATCTGACCTACATTTTCCTAATTTCTGATTGAATATATTACTACATCTGCTGTGGAGTTTAAAATAAGATAATCATAGACTACTTTATATTAGTCTTTATACAGTTTAAAAACTCTAATCCTCTACATTTCTAGTCTTTCCTAAGCCAAGCAATCCTATTTTCTGTTTTGTATTTTGTATACCTATTTTCATTTTTTTTTCTTTTTTTTTCAATATTTCTAATTGTTCTGGCTTTTTTTCCCTTGTTGTTGTTTTTATTTTGCCCTTTTTTTTACAGCTTTTGTTTGCATGGTTTTTTTATGAGATCCTCAAATTAGGTGCTAACTCCTCTAGCAATTACTTCTAATTTGTATCTTTACCTCATGCCATATATGCAACATTACTATTAACACATTTCAACATTACCTCATTTTTATGTCAGCACTCTATTGTTGATTCACAGTCAATTTGTATTTTGTGGTGGTTATTGCATCTTTTTGTACAGTGGTGGATGCAGCCACATCCTGATATTTTGTATTTACATATTTGATTTCGCCTTGTCAAGCATAGCATTTTCCACTTGTCTCTATTGAAATAAACCAATTGCTTTTGGACAAACTTTTCAATTTGTAAAGGTCATTCTAAATTTCAAATAGCTTTTCTCCTAGCCTTATGTCCTCAGAATAGTTGATGCATTTTTTTTCTATTGTTTCATGTCTTGAGTTGGTAATGAAACTTGTTAGTAAACCATGTCTATCACAGATGCCTGGGAGATCTTCCGAGAAATGCCCTTATGAATTGACACTGCACCACTGGCAACTGCTCTTTGAGAACTTTTTTCAAGTATTTTGTGATATTCCCAGCCAGAACATATCTCCTTTTTTTGTATCTGGGAGTGTCATGTAGGACCTGTACCCATAACTGTTTGGTATTAAGTTGGCAGGAGATAAGAATAGTTTTGTATATAGCATATTTTCTACATACTCATATTTACTATTTTTATTACTTTATCGTTATTATTTTTGCATTTTAAAAAAATCCTTTTTTTCCCAATGTAATGGACTGAAATGCCACATAATCTGAATTAGGTCCGCAGACAGTTTTGCAAGTTCTGCTTGGAGTCTGTCTTCATCTTTAAACTTCTTTTTAAGCAGGGGTCAGATGTCTCACAGGGTCTGATTCTGTGATCACCAGAATGTCTGAAAATGCACTGATTTTTTAATATGATAACTGAGACTAGAATTGCAGATACATAAATTATGGACATAATTTCTCTCTCTCTTTAAAATAAGCAGATTTTATGCTGTCTCTGTTGTATACTGGTGATGACAGAGTAGAAGCAGTCAGGAGGAACTGGTTGCAATTCCCTGCTTGTCTGTTTAGCATTAGCCCTCAGTTAGTTCATGCCAGCTAAGCTAGTGCATGCCAGCTGGCAGTGAATCTCACGGAACCATCTGCTTCCTGAGAACAGCCAGAACATACCTAGTTCTGGCAACTTTAGCTTAATATGCCACCTGACCCAAAAATCTCCATTAGAGATTCCCATTTTCCCAAACTAGGAATTGACGGCAAAATGTGTTTCCCTTTCTGCTGCAAAGAAGAAAAAATAAAATAAAATGAAAGAGTGTGTTGGGAGCTTTTAGGCCCTCTGTCTCTTTAAATTATATTTTACTTCATCTTAATAGTTAGTGTAAATGTTCGAGTACATTCTCCTGCTACAGAATTTTGTGTATTGGTTTTGTGTAAGGCACAATAAATGTGGGGTTTCTCCCCCAGCTGCTCAAATCAAGATCCAATTAGAATTTTCTTGAGCATATTTTGTTATCAAAGAATCAATGGGGTTGGGAAAGACCTTTGAGATCATCTAGCCCAACCTGTGACCTAACACCACGTTGTCAACTAGACCATGGCACTGAGTGCCACATCCCTTAAACACCTCCAGGGAAGGTGACTTCACCTCCCTGGGCAGCCCATTCCAATGCCCAGTCACCCTTTCTGTGAAGAAATTTTTATTTATATCCAACCTAAAGCTCCCCTGGCACACCTTGAGGCTGTGTCCTCTCATCCTGTCACTGGGTGCCTGGGAGAAGAGGCTGACTTTCACCTGGTCACACCCACCTTCCAGGGAGTTATAGAGAGTGGCAAGGCCTCCCCTGATCCTTCTGTTCTCCAGGTTAAACACCCCCAGCTTCCTCAGCTGCTCCTCACTGGACTTGTGCTCCACACCCTTCACGAGCTTCATTGCCCTTCTCTGGACCTGTTCCAGCACTTCAATGTTCTTCCTGAACTGAGGGGCCCAGAACTGGACACAGCACTCGAGCTGTAACCTCACCAGTGTTGAATACAGGGAAAAAATCTCATCCTAATATTTCATGTTTTTTTCAAGGAATACTTGGATAAAATAATATGTAATTGATAATTATAAATGAATAGTACTAAATGTTATGTATCAAAATGCACGAATGAAGGCATGGAATTGCCCTCATCCTTTGCCTCATTTTCCTGGTATTTTTTTGATTTGCTATCATACACAATTTGGTATTCCAGCCCTTGTATCTTATAATTTGGTTAGGTTGCTAAGAAGTAACTGCATAACTAACTTTATATTTTCTAAAGAAAGGCTAACTTGAAGATTCTGTAGAAAGTAATTTTCCTGTCAAAGCAATACTTTCCATGTTTTTTCATTCCTAACCACTATATATTGCAGTTGAACAGTTTGTTACCTCTGCTAATTTCTTTCAAGTGTAAAAGTCTATATAATGCTCAATTTTCTTTTGGCATAAATATTATCTTTCTCATCACCTTTTTGATTTTTATTTTAAACAGGTCACTTCTACTTCTTGGAAGGACAAAATGATGCACTGCTGTGTGGCAATAGCTCAGATGCAGGGTAAGAAAATGATCATCATATTTCATTATGCATCAAAGAAAAATAATTAGTTACTTAGAATAGCTCAGGTAGTCAACTTTAATATCAAATGTTCTAGAGTTGCAAATTACCAGTGTTCTGCATTTGAAGCTATACCTAAATACAACCATCTCTGTGATTTGAATTTACGCAGGCACTTCCATCAGCCCATTAGGCTGCTTTTGTAAAGGTAGCCACATGAATGATCTGTGCAAAAATGTTGCTGCCAGCTTGCTAAGAAGTGTTTATCAGCCATACTACTTGATGTTCTTCTCTTGTCCTGATGGAGATGTGTTAGGACAAATTGTGGGGAAGGGTGGAATACTATTAGTTATATTATTAAAGTATTGAAATATTATTAGGAAGTGGAATTAAAAAGTGAAAAATAATAAGCTATATATTTTTGTCTTAGGTATGTAGAATAACATTTTATTTGTTCATAATTTTGTTAGCAACTGGTACTCCTGAACAATTTTGTTTTACTGCAGCATATCGTAATGTAGAGTAGTTGTTAAAAATAGCATTTCCTCTTCTTTTGTAGTCAATGCCCAGAAGGATATATATGTGTGAAAGCTGGTAGAAACCCCAACTATGGCTACACAAGTTTTGATACATTCAGTTGGGCATTCTTGTCACTGTTTCGATTGATGACTCAGGACTTTTGGGAGAATCTTTACCAGCTGGTGAGGACTTACTAAAATAAACGGCACCATCACCAATACCATTACTACATAGTACTTGCATAGTTATTTTCATTCACTTGTCCCTAAGGCCTTTGGAACAGAAATCATTTTTAATTTCATATATGTAAACTGTTGTCTAAAACAATAAGGCCCTTATTCATGATTTGGGTTCCCATGTGCTTCTTAAATACATTATAAAGAATAGCTGTTATTTTATGAAGATGGTTGAGCATTATTGTTTGTTTACCTAATGAATAAATAAATTTAAGTTGTTGAAGTTTTACCCGAACATGCTGTAAATAGATGCTATGTTAAATTGATTTGCAGTCTAGTAAAAATATGTTTTGTTTGACAAGGTTACATCTTGTCCCTGAACTACGCATATCCTTACCTGAAGGACTGTAATTTTCTCCACTGTAACATTTTGTATAATGCACTATTTTTGTTGCAGTGTAGTTTGGGATTGATGAGACAGGAAGGTAAGATGCTGATCAGTGGCCCCACCTACTGTTGAATTTAAAGGCTGTAGGTGTATACATTCTTGTTGGTATAAGTTCTGAACTATTCAGAATTGGATTTACCTTGACAAGAGTAGACACAAAACTTTCTTCATATGTGTTCAGGATATAATATTATTTCTATAATGAAAAAGTAACTAAATAATCTTGTGCTAACATAAATCAATCTTATATTTCTAAATTATAACACAGAGGTTAACTTATTATGCAACAGTAGTTAAAGTCTGTTAAAAAAATGTATTATCTCTTTTTCTCCAGACTCTTCGTGCTGCTGGGAAGACATATATGATATTTTTTGTTTTGGTCATTTTCCTGGGTTCTTTCTACCTGATCAACTTGATTCTGGCTGTGGTCGCCATGGCCTACGAAGAACAGAATCAAGCAACCCTGGAAGAAGCAGAGCAGAAAGAGGCAGAATTTCAGCAAATGCTGGAACAACTGAAAAAGCAACAGGAAGAGGCTCAGGTATCCCTGTAAAGTAAAATTTCTTCTTTCATTCATGACTGTGAACAGATGCTTTATGTCCACACATGAGAATACTTTTACTCCCCTAATCCTAACAATATATTATTTTGTCTCATAAACTCTTTCATATTGTAAACAATCTCTAATGTTTTCCATTGCACTGTTTTTTCTGGTTTGAGTTAACCTGTTAATTTTGTGACAAAAATAATAACCAACAAGATAAAGCACTGGATTTTCAGATTGGAGATGGAAATTAACTCTTTACTGGAACACTTGAATAAGTTGCCCAGAGTGCTTGTGGAGATAATCAAAAGCAATCTGGATGTAGTTCTTGGGAAACCTGTTTTAGGTGACCCTGTCTGCTGGAGAGGTGAACACTGTGACCTCCAGAGGTTCCCTTCCAACCTCAACCATTCTGTGATTGTCTGAAATGGAGGTGGAGATGTGGGGGGAAAAAAAATTCCAAAGAGTAATTGTGCTTATATAAGTAACAGAAGCAAAATTATTGTCAGTGATGGTGTTTCACCAATATTTGGTTTTTTCTACTCCCTGCCCATCTCTCTCAGCAGAAAGCCATAGCTTTCCAGTTTGAAAGAGAATTGGAAAAGTGGAGAAAACAAAGAAAACACTTCTGTGTTACAAGAATGTTGTTGCAAAGAGCACTAACCTATCCCATTGCTTTTCTCTAATCTGCTAGTAAATATATTTACCTAAAGATTTTTTTTAATATCATAAAACATACTGTACCTAAAGTTCCTCCCAACCCACCTTGTCTACTTACAGTAAACAGATTACATACTGCTTTGAAATTCCTTTAAATTTATTGAAGGCTCTCAAGTCTTTAATAGAAAAATTTATAATGTCTGCTTGGACCATGGCTACATAGAGCAGAAGTGGAACTATGTCTTCCATATAAGCACATGACTAAAATCAGCAAGTCAGAGTTTTTTGTTTCATTGGTCAATTGCTAACTGTTGGGGGGGAATTTTGGGAATTT